>JAOXNR010021085.1:0-26176 GCA_028571225.1 Parsonsia alboflavescens | reverse complement strand
GTGGTGGGAGGGCACATGCCCCATACTTATTTTTAGATACCTTTCGATTATGCACAGTCGGAAGGAAAACCTTGAGAAATCTAACAGCGAGCAATAATTCTATTGTGGTTGCAGTTCATATAAACAAGTTTGAGAATCATTGTTTGCCGTATTTCGGTTTTATGTGGAATTGGATTCTTGATGTGAATAGGCTTGTATAAGTCAGTAATTCTGATAGTATGGGAACAAATTCTTTCTACCAGTAATGCTATTCTCATTTAAATACTTGGCTTTTCTCTTGGTGATTTCTGGAAATAATGGTGACAAAATATTTTCTCAATTTTTTGCAGGCTCTGTTTTTTTTAATGCCTCTAAAATACTATTTGGGTGGAATCTTTGATCACTCCTCTTTTCCACTAACTCTACAGGGTGAGAATTATTAATAATACCTTCTTTATAATTTAAAATGAGAAATTTTGATGAAGTAAACACTAAATTCTATTTTGACCAGCATTCAATAAATTAATTTGTATTCATTCACATTTCAATCATTTTATTTTAGTTAATGATTTTAAAAGAAAGTATTTAACAAAAGTAAATTAATAAGTTCAATCATATTATTTATAAAAAACATAAGAGGTAAAAAAAAAATTGTTTTAGTGAATAATAATATAGTAGTATGTAATTGATTTTAAATTCTTACAAAAATAAATTCAAAAAAAAAAGGCTTTTCTATATGACTAATACATGGTGGCCTGTCGTATATAATATATTAAATAAGTAAAGTTGTAGTATATATTTCATTATTTATTATAAGCGGTGTTAATATATATGGGGGCTTGTGAGCCGCTGTTCATGGTATATCATTTGCGACAAGTCACTGTATATACATAGTTATATACTATGACCCATCGTATAAAAATTGTCATATATATGGGGGCTGTCGGTCAACATATATAAGTACATATATGATGGTTTGTAAACGACCTGTTGCATGTGGTCCTATTTCTGGTAGTTCTTCTAAAATTGAGATGAAATCAGTTATATGGAGTTTAGTTTTGGGGAAAATTCTAATATGGATCTAAATCAACATCTCCTCAAAGCTATAATTTGGGATGCGGCTCAAAATAAGCCAAGAGATTTATATGTGGGATATGGATCAAGACCATATAAGAATTTTCCATTTTCTTGGTGCTTAATTTCGCACTCTATACAAATGATTTTCTCACTCTTTTTAAGAGTAGGTTTGGATTGGTCACTATGACAAGTTCAAAAATAATAGGTTGGGGTGCACTGGACTGGACTAGATCGATTTTGTTTCTAAGACGAAAAAATGCTTTATGTTGTGCGCTAATTACTCCACCCTTCAAAATGTCCCCGAAGGATATTATTACATTTGTCATAATCTAAGAGCAAAAAGAACAATCTAACCAATCATTCAAAAATTATGCCTTAATTAGTATGAAAACTAACTAGCTTCTATATTACCTTTTCTTTCCTTAATTGAAGAACTTTACTAATTAACCAAGTAGCCTACTCAATTATTTCAGATCTTAATTACTCTTTTAGTTTAGTCTTAAAAGAGTAAACAAAATAAGTAAAAGAAATGGTTATCTTAAGGTATTAAAACAAAATAAGTAAAAGAAACGGTTAGCTTAAGGTATTAAATTTGATAAGTATGTTAGTCAATAATGTAATACGCGCATAACTTAATTGATTTAAATAACTGTGTATCCCTTGATTTTTTTTTCCCCAAGTGAAGTACTTAACTACAAAGTTATCTTTAACTTAATGTTGTTTAGTTAGTTAATTATTAATTTTGTAATTTGAAACTGAAGAAATATAAATGCACTTGCTAAATTGATAAGTCTACAAATTAGAGAAAAATAATTATAAAATAAAAGACGAAATTAATCTTATTGATGGGGTTGAAAAGTGAACACCGGATCACTCCAAAATCGTGATGACATCAATCGCCTATAGCCTGAGAAAAGAAGTAGATTAGGTCATCGGAGGTGGGCTGTGCCTGGGGAGAGCTCCGATGCCTAAATTAGTATTCTGAGAGTAATCAGGAGTGATCAGATCTCAGAGAGATTGTTCTCTTAGTCACTTGTTTTCTATAACTTGTCCATAGACTATGTATAATTTGGGTATTTAAAAGAGAGATTAGTTACCTTTCCGATTTGGGCTCTGCTATTACGTGACAGTATGCATTTAGGGTAGTTGTAGGATAATGGAATGCCGCCAACTGCTATAGGAATCGTGGAGTTTCCCCGAATTGAGATATCTTGTCATTCAAGTCTCTATCGAGAGCTATGAGCTCGCTAACCGACCTTCAGATCAACCTCGCCAACTCATCGTGGATGATGAGGGTCTCGAACATCTCTTCTGGTGAGGTTGTGCCGAGTGATCCTTGACTCCTAGAAGTAATTAGGAGTCGCACACCATTGGTCGTGGCATGGAAGATTCATAGGCCAAGGTTTTTGTTACCTTCCTTGAGCAGGTCACTGCCCACCTATCCTTATTGACTTCAGTGGGTCTGACTTTTAGGTATTGAGGGTTTTAACCTTGGGCCCATTTGGGTTGACTTCTGTGCCGGTCCTACCCATTTTCCTTGACTTGCTCGGGTCGTAGCTATTTCTCCCATCATTACCCCCTTTGGGCCCAGCAAGCTCAAAAGTTGTGGTGCATAAATTACCATCTTCAAGTAGTAGCCGTTAACCAGTTGGCCAATTCCTTGTAACGGCTAGCTTTGGGGTACCTTTCCATTTGCGTTTCTAGTAGTGAGGTACAAGCTGGCTTTTCAATTTCTCGGCCTCAAGCGGAGTTACGCACACCTAGTCACGGTATGGAAGGTACATGAGCAGGCTTGGGTCTTACCAGGTCGAAGTTAGTGGTCTAGTGAGGCCTCTGTTGTGGTTATTTGGAGGTCGGTGAACTCTAGATCCGTGACCTGGGAGGTGGTTGGAGGTAGGAAGTCATTGTCCATTCTTACCTCGAGACTGGCTATTCTGACTTTCAGGTATTAGAAGTTACCATGTCCAAGTCCCGAGTCTGACCTTCTGGCTTTAGAGATCACCTTCTCCAGGTCGGGGGCCTAACCTTCAGGCATTAGAAATTGCCATCTATAGGTCGTGGTTCCTGACTTTCAAGTATTAAGAACTAGCATCTCCAAGTCGAGGGGCTAACCTTCAGGCATCATGAATTGCCATCTGTAGGTTGCGACCCTTGAAAGGTCATGTTGTTTTCTTGCAATTGCTCGTGCGGCTGACCTTTAGGTATTAAGAGTTACCATCTAGAGGTCACGACTCTTGAAAGGTTGTGCCATTTTCTTGCAACGGCTATTCTGGAAGAAGATAAGTCTCTTCAGCTTCTTGAACAGCTGAGCCGCTCGGCTGAGATGTGAAAGATTGCATTCCTTATGCTTTGGGAAAAGCCGAAGCATTTCCAGTCTTGGAAAGTCATCCCCACCTGGTTTTTGGAAAGTCGCAGCACTTTGGCTTTAGATGAAGAGTTGACTTGTTTCGGGTTGAGGAGGTTGCCCCGTTCTAGGTTTTTTTTTTTTGTAAACCGAGCCATTTCTGTTTTAGCTGATTTTTGCCTTTATCTGCTTGTGACTTTGCACTAACAATTCTTTTGCTTTTTTGTCTGAATAGATATGAAGGCCCTAGCTTGGATTTTTGATGATTCTGAGATTATCCCAATTCTATTTGGTAGAGCTCGGGGAACCGCTGGAGCATCTTCTGCTGCAGCTTCGACTGCCAGCATTCCCTGCGGTAGGGGGAGACAAGTAGTGGCTGAGAGGACCAGGGGTGCCTCTAAACGCAGTTTGGGGGCTGAAGGGATGAAGGACTCTGATAGGTCTGTCAAGATTTCCTCTCCATCATCATCACCTTCTCCCACGCTAGCTAGAAGGGTTCCCTCAAGCCCTGTTGCTGAATTGAAAAATCCTATGACCTCCGAGCCCAAGCCAGCATTCTCCGATTATGCCATTGAGGAGCTTGTAGACGCCTTGAAGAGGTTGGGAGCTACAACCCTGGCTGGTCATTCTACAGAGGATACTGCAAGATGGGTTCCTAACCTTGCAGTGGAGGCCTCTGACTCTCTGTTTCAGTGGCCCCACTCTAGGGATGTGACCTTTTCCAGGACACTTGTCCTTTTCGGACATAACCTCTTTAGTTGACCACATCTCCTTCTGTTTTGCAGGTCCTTGTAGTGCTATTGGGGCAAAGGCAACTAATGGAGAAACAATTCCTCCAAGCAGTTCTAAGCCAATGGATTTTCATCCTATAGTTGAGCAAAGAAATCTCTACTCTCAGGTCCATGACCCCCCTTCTGCCCAGGATGGCATTATAAGTTCCAGAGGCATTGACCACCATCCAGTCCGTGACCTTAGTAACATCTTTGTCACCCACACGGACTGTTGTTGTAACTTGGAAAATCCCATCAGCATAGGTTGTGCTGTCGTTGAAGTTGGTCAAAGTTGTGTCTAACCTCATCAGTAAGCTCCTGTCAAACCCTATCTGGTTAAAGGCCTTCCTATATAAGACGTTTACGGTGCTTCCAGTGTCCACCAGTATTTTGCAGACCAGGGATTCTCCAATCTAGAGTGACACTATGAAGGGGTTCTGAGTCTTCAACTTAAGCTTGCTTGGACCTCTTGTAGATGGCATTTATCTCTTGCATAGGAGGTCGCTGATTCTAAGGAGCTGCGGCAGGTGGATCAGTAGGGCCCGGTTCCTAGCCATTAACTCTTGCATGTGACCCTCTTTCACCAATCTTTCGATCTCGCATTTGAGGTCGAAAAAATCCTCTATGAGATGGCCATGATCATTGTGATAATGGCAGAATTTGGCAGGATCTCTGTTGGCCACTGGACTCTTGAGGGGTCTTTTTCAATAGACCTCTTTTCTCCATGACCACCAAGATCTTGGCTCGTGAGGCCTTCAACGAAGTGGTCACTAGGTCAGGGACGGTTTTAATTTCTTGTTGGAAGTTCCTCTCTTGAGGTGGAGGTCCTCCCTGTCTCTTTTTGAAGACTAAGGGCTCTTTAGATGCCCTTTATTGTCCTTTTCTGTGGCTAAGGCAAAGCCAAGGATCTTCTTCTGGACCGTTGTCTCCTCAGCTTTTCCAAGAGCATTTGCAACTCCTTGATAGTTTTGACTAGCTCCTCAGCCAGCCTGAATGCAACATACCCCTCTTGCAAACCTTGTTCGAAGGCAGTGATGTAGATGGAGTCATGTTTCTACTCAATCTCCACTGCTTCATCATTAAAGTGACAGTAGTAGCTTTTGGTACTCTCTCCAAACTTCTGTTTGATGTTGAAGACATCGTTGATATCCCTTTCGCACCTTGTGCTGCTTTGATGATTCTTCAAGAGCAGCTCCTTTAGCTATGCCCAACTTGAGATGCTCGCCTTCGGGATGTCCTTGAACCAGGATTGGGCCTTCTTTGTCATTGTTGATCGAAAGGCCCTGCACTTGACGTGGTCTGGGTACTCACACATCTAGATGTAAGACACATATTCATCTATGTGCTATAGAGGTTCGCCAGGGCCATCGTATTTGGTCTCCAAGTGTGGATGAAAGACAAAGGCTAGGTAATTTCCACATTGCTCAGGCTATGTCGAGGCGGTATCCTTACTCCAAGAGGAGTTTATAGCGAGCTCCCTTGTTCTTCAGGATCCTGTCTTTGGCTTTGTGACATGGCTACTAGGTTAATCCTATCTCTTAGGTCATAACCCCTTTCGTGGTTCAGGGTTTCTCTAAGGTTGATCACAAGTGGGGTCCTCCGTGACCTTTCTTGCTCATGACCTATTTCCCGACCTGTTTCTTGAGGTCGGGAGTCATCCCTTGTTTCTGGAGGTGGAGGCCAGCTTAGTTGTGCTCGTTCTACCTGGCCTCGGGATGGCAGCAAATTTCTTCGAGATGGCTCTGGAGTGCATCCAGTGGACATATATTCTTGTCTGTTGGATACCCTTTCTAAGGCTGCCACCATTCACTCCCGGAGATCCGATGGGACTGACATCTATGTTCTCTCAGATCTCGGTGGCTTAGGATTATTGTTCATGGCAGTAGGATCAGGATGCTCCTGCCCAGGAATTTCTTGCGCAGGCGGGCCCTCCGAGATGGACCAGACTGTGATGGCCATGGTGGTTCCTATTAGGCGGCCCGTGCTGGGCTATTGTTTTCCGCCGGGGGCGGGGCTTCCAGCACCACATCGCTGGTGCGTAGTTGCTCTCTGTTGGGTGGTCTACCTCCACCCGGTGGTTGGACGCTTGTCGGTCATGATTGAGTCATTAGGATTTTTTATTTGTTTTGTGTAGGAAGAAAAGGCTAAGCCTTATTGTCTGAGTTCCCACAGACGGAGCCAAAAGTGATGGGGCTCAAAAATGAACACCAGGTCACCCCAAAACCATGATGATGTCAATTACCTGTAGCTTGAGAAAAGAAGTATAGATTAATTCACCGGAGGTGGGCTGTGCCCAGGGAAGAGCTCCAATGCCTAAGGTAGTATTCTGAGAGTAATCAGGAGTGATTAGATCTTAGAGAGATTGTTCTCTTGGTCACTTGTTTTTTGTAACTTGTCCATAGATTGCGTATGATTCGGGTATTTAAAAGAGAGATTAGTTACCTTTTCTTGATTTGGGCTCTACTATTACGTGACAGTAGCCATTTAGGATAGTTGTGGGATTATGGAATCCGGCCAACTACTCCGAGAATCTTGGAGTTTCCCTAGGTTGAGACATCTTGCCATTCATATCTCTACTGAGAGCTACAATCTTGCTAATCGACCTTTCGATCAATTTCGCAACCTCCCCGTGGATGCTGAGAGTCTCGAACATCTCTTCTGGTGAGATCGTGCCGAGTGATCCTTGGTTCTTGTTAGCGATTAGGAGTCGGGCACCATTGATCGTGGCATGGAAGATTTATGAGACGAGTTGGGAGTCACCAGATCGTGAGCTGAGGTTTAGCGTTACCTCTCTCGAGCTCATTTAGGAGGTCGGTGATAGAAGGTTGCTGCCCATCTATCTTTATTGACTTCAGTGGGTCAGACTTTCCAGTATTGAGGGTTGGAACCTTGGGATTATTTGGGTTGACTTCTGTCCAGATATTGTCCATTTGTGTTGACTTGTTCGGGTCGTACAGGTTTCTCCCATCACTTATGAATCTATTATCTATCTATATGTATATTATATTATATTGCCACATGGCATCATTTGAAAACTTCTCATTACATTAAATAATTATCAATTTTTTTCCAAATTTTGTAATTACATGTGATAAAATATAAAATGAATAGAATATAAAATAATTAAGGTTTAAACTAGTAAAATATAAAAAGTGATCATTGCATATTTAGTGTTTGCAATTCAATGAAATCATTAGAAATTAAGGCCAAATGAAGTCTAATGTCAATGAGAATTGTGATTTTGAAAGGCATTTGAGTCAAAAAACTAGAAATATTATTTTTAAAATGCATTTTGAAATTTGCAATATAAGTTTTTATAATTATAAAATTTCATGGTTCCATTAATTTTATATGTCTTATTTAAATAAATATTTAGTGATATAATATTAATTTATATTTTATATTTTTGTTTGAATGATTTTAAATCATAATTGATCGAGACAATACGCCCAGTTGCCTCTCATTTATGTGGGTTTTAAAATAAAGATCCTAAAATCAAAACCGAAGATCATCACACTTTGAAGCAGCCACCGACTTTTTTCTATATGAATGAAAACAAAAGACCTTAATTCAATGAACATACTCTTTCATATTCAATGAATATGACTTTTGTATTTAACGAATGTAATTCTTCATATATAATTTTTCATGTTCAATGAATATAACTTTTATATATAACAAAAGTAATCTTTCATATTTTTCATAGTATTTCTAACATTTTAATAAAGAGAAGTCAAGTATCGACTGAAGAGATATGTATTTTATGTGAAAAATAACATAAAATTCTATAAATAGAATCAAAACTAAAACAAATATCTTTTAACTTTCTTCTTCATCTTTCTTTATTTTTAGAAGAAATTTTGTTCTCCAATAATATTCCTTTTAGAAAATATAATTATATTTACCAAACAATTTATTAATTCATCAAAATTTCTAAATATTTTATACTATCTATATATTATTAAAAGAAAGGAATCTCATATATACATATATGGCTGTCAACTGTCCCAATAATAATAATCAGAAGAAGAATTGATAGGGTCAGAAACGGACTCCAGGTCACCCCACAAATCCTAATGGAACTCCGCGGTCAGTAGCCTGAGAAAATGAGAGAAAAAAGGTCACCGAAGGGGAGCTGTCGCCCGGGAAAGTGCTCCGATGCCTAAGCTAGTAATCCAAAGGATAATCGAGGGTTCGAAGAATTCTTCGAAAGCCATTGTGTCATTTTTTTTTTTTTACTTGTCCTTAGACTGATTGTGTGTTTGTGGTTTTGTCGAGAGAGAGAAGATTCATTACCTCCCTGATTTTAGCCTTGCATTATGTAACTGTAGGTAGTTAGGATAACTGTCGGATTCTACTGAATCCCACCAGTTGTTCCTAGGATTATGGAGTTTCCCTGTGACTAGAGATCTTGCTATTCACGTCTTTGTTTAGATCTACGAGCTCACTAACCAACCTTCGGAACAACTTCATGAGCTCCACGTGGATGCTGAATCTCTTGAACATCTATTCTGGTGAGGTCGTGCTGAGTGATCCTTGGCTCATGGGAGTGATTAGGAGTTGTGCAACGTTGGTTAGACGACGAAAATTCCCTGATTCAGAATTCCCTCTAATCAAACTTCAACACAAGTAGTTAGACGACGAAAATTAAATCAAGTGAAGAACAATTTTCGAAATAGTCGAAAATTGAATAAGCCAAAAATGGTGGCAACTTTAATTCATCAAAAACTGCGGAAAACAACCAGCAAAACCATTCTTAAAGCCAAAAACAAACCCTAAAACTAATCAGAAACGAAAAGTAAAGAAATTGCTAAAATCTAGAAAACAGTAAATTACGAAACTATCACTTAAAACTGTAAAATTACGACAATGCCACTGAGAATAGAAAATTGCCCAAAATTGCATCCAAATGACTCCGGATGACCGAAAAACCCCTTGCATCAAGGCATAGCAGTGACTTTTGTTCGTTGGGCTATTCCAGGTCACCCAATTAGATTTGAGCCTGATCCGAACTTGTTCCGATAGCCTCGGGAATCGTGCCCGGTAGTCTTCTTCTCCAAATGTTCTGAACGTCGTGGAGCTGATGTTGGAACCGAAACTCGCTGAACCGGAAAATGCCCCATATCAGAACCACCTTGGTCTGCAACCAGCCCTGCATCACATTCCTTCTGCCAAAAGATGTCTTCCATCTCTGATGCTTCCACCTCTGAGTTCGAGACCTTAGATAATGGGATTTTCTATGATCCCCCTCTTTTTAACCGAGCCCTAGCGGTGCCCAGTCTAACTTATGACTTGGCAGAGCTTGAGGTTAACTTCCAAGCGTCTTCTTTAGACCCTACTGACATCGCCTGCCTTTACATGGACATGGACGAGGCCGACATCTCCATTGCCACTGGGGCCGAGCCGCCCTTTTAGCAAATGGGTTGATAGCATAGTACTGAACCGCTCTAGCCTCCAGTGGGGAGGGATTCCTTTATCCTTTCCTCCATTCTTTGTTCTTTGACATAGTCTTTTTCTGGGGCATTCCCCTAGCTCTGTTCACCCCCAACTCTGTCCAAATGATAGTTGCTTTCATAGCAACTTGTCATCTCTATAGAGTTCCTGTGTCACTTGACCTCTTCAGATGTTTTTTTAAGTTGGAGGCCCCATCAATCTTTAGCTCTTCTAAGGGATATTTGAGGTTTGTTCCACGACACTCCATAGTGGGTCCTTTAACATTCCCAGTGGAATAATGGAAATCCCAGTTCTTCTTTGCCCAGCTTCCCCACAACCTGGTGGTGAGGTACCCAGACTGGAATTTGAACTGAGTCTATTACAAAGAACTTCCATATCTGGCCGAGATACCCACAGGGATTTTTTGGAGATGATAGCTTTTTTCAATCTGTCCAGGATTGGATGTACTTCCGAGGTCTGGCCGAGGTCCTTTCTGGATGCTGTCGGCTTGGGGGGGAGGGGTGCTATGCAATCTTCCTGCTGTCAAGACTAGCCTGAGGATCTCCCATTCCAGTAAGTAGTTCTCCCTTAACTTCCTCTCTTTTTTGAAATATTTTGGGAGGCGCTAATAGTTTTCGCCTTTCATCCTGACAGTGCTGAGGGAGACCAATTGGTTCTTTGTGACTAATTTTGCAGGAAAAAGAGAGGCCAATTTGGGTGGGCCAGGTGTTGGGGACCTCCTTGCTGCTTCTAGTTCCGTGGGATCCGCTCCAACTCACCCATGCTGGGGAGGTCATAGAACACGGGCTGCTACTCACTTGAGAAAAGGAGGAGTGAACCTCGGTGGGAGAGGACCTGGCTGTGACGAGGCGGGACCGAGCTACGACATCATGGGCATTAGTCCTCTAGGCTTGCCCATAGCAATTTCAAGCTTGAGATCTTGCTCACCCGATCCGTCTACCTAGTCAACCATAGGATTTTTGTAATATCCTAGCGTCTTACTTGTAACATGAATTTTCCACAGAGGTCTGTTTGTGGCCTTCTATGTTTTCTTCTTTGATTATATAATTGCTCTTATTTTTTGTCAATACTCTGAACTTCTGTACTTTCTTTTTAGTTGCAATCTTTTTCAGTATTTGTTTAATAAATTTGAACTTGTTTTGACATAAAAACAAATAACATAGGCGAAACATTCACACAAGCCTTGATAACAAGGCAAATTGCATAGGTATAATATCCACATAAGTTCTAAGGAGCTTAGCTTTAAAACTGTGCTTTGTTGAATCTGAATTGTTGAGGTACTTTTGACTGGCATTTCCAAGCCCAATTGATAGGCCTTATATGACCTTTAGGCATAGAACTTCTTTAGATGACAACGTTCCAAGATCTTAGGAGTTGCCTCCCTTCAAGGTCAGCGAGCTTGTAGCTCCCTCCTCTGTGCATCTCTTGGATTAGGTATGGTCCTTCCCAGCTTTCTTGCAGCTTATTTAGCTATCCTTGTTTACCAACATCTCCAACTATGAAATGTCTTTCTTTCACTCTTTTGTTGAAAAAATTTGTTACTTGCCTTTTGTAAGTCCTATCTGCCTCCATTGCTTTGTTCCTAACCACTTCGAGGAGGTCGAGGTCTGCCCTTCTCTCCAATCTCAACAGGTATTATTGCCTCTTCTCCAAAGCACAAGTTAAATAGTGTTTCTCCAGTAGCCTTTTCTGGTGTGGTTTTATATACCCATAGTATACTTGGGATTTCGTTTGGCCAATCCATCTTTCGACCTTCTTTCTTGAGCTCAGTGAGTCTCTTTTTAAATCCTTCTAGGATGGTACTGTTTGTGACCTCGGCTAGGCCATTAGTCAGTGGATGAGCCACAGAGGTCAAAATTTGCCCAATGTTGAACTTTTCGCAGAAGGCCTTGAATGGGTCACCATGAATTGTCGCCCATTGTTTGATATGCCAGCTCGAGGAATCCCAAATCTGCATACAATGTTCCTCCATGCGAATGACTGGACCTTTGGTGATGAAATTACTGTCATTGGTTTTGCTTCAACCCATCGGGCGAAATATTCCACGACAACGATGAGAAACTTTACACCCCCCCCCCCACTCCTTTTGGGAAAGGTCCCAATATGTCAATGCCCCATATGTCGAAAGGCACCAACGTATTGATCTATTGGTACTTTATAGGTGGGAGTTGAGACCTATTTTCGTGTAACTGGCAGCTCGTACATTTCTGTATGACCTCCTCAACATTTGAAACCATTAAGGGCCAATAATATCCGATCCTTAGGATTTTCTTAGCAGCAGTTTTTGCTCCTACGTATGACCCACATATTCTGCTGTGTATCTCTTCAATGACATATTGTCCTTCTCCCTAGCTCAAACATTTGAGTAGTGGCCAAGAATATGACCTTCTATACAACTCGTCATCTCCCATCAGGATGTAGCAGGGTGCCCATTTTCCCATTTGGTGAGCTTCTTTTGGGTCTTGTGGGAGGTTGCCATGCTTCAGGAATTTATAGATTGGATATCTATAGTCTATTTGATCTTCACTGACCAGACTCTCTTTTGAAGCTATGCTAGGAGAGTGTAATTTTTCCACGAGCAGCTCGGCATTAGTTCCAGCTACCTCTCGATATACTTTGGATAGTGTGTCCACTTTAGAATTTTGTTCTCTAGGAATTTGTTCGATTAGGAAATAGTCAAACTGAGATACCATATCCCTTACTTTTCCACAGTATTTGATCATGTTGTGTTCCCTTGCCTCATATTCCCTAGCAACTTGGTTGGCTGTGACCTGTGAATCCATTTTGACATTTAGTTTCTGCACTTTGAGAGATCTTACAAGTCTTAGTCTTGCCGAGAGAGCTTCATACTCAGATTCATTATTCGAGTTTGGGAAGTTGTACTTCACAGAGTAAGGGATTCTCACTCCCTCAGGGCTGATCAGCACAATTCCAGCACCTAAATTTTGTTTCTTTTTGGAACCATCTGTATACATGGTCCAGATACTGATTTCACAGGGGATGGTGAGCTCTAGTGGAGCTCTGGTACATTTTTCTACAAAGTCTAAAAGAGCTTGATTTGGTAGCTTGAGAGTTCAAGAGACCATTTCATTGTTCTGCCTGATAATTCAGGCTTTGCCAGAGCTTGCTTCAGTGGTAGGTTAGTTAAAACTCTTATCGGTTAAGCTTTAAAATATGGCTTAAGTTTCCTTGAAGTAATAATGATAAGGTACAAGAATTTTTTGAGGTCTAAGTATCTAGTCTCTGGACCTCGGAGTAAACGACTAACGAAGTAGATAGGAAACTACTGACCTGACCTTTCTACCAATAGGACCAAACTGACTACTTTTTCCATAAGTGGTTAGGTACATGCAGATTTCTTCACCCGACCTCGAGGAGACGAGCTGAGGGGGTTTTCCTAAGAAATCATTTAGTCTAAAAAATGTTGTTTGGAAGTCTTCAGTCCACTAGAAGTCTTTTGGTCTCTTTAACATGTCATAGAATTTCTCCCCTTTGTTTGTCATTTTGCTGATGAAGAGCCTAGTGCTACCATCTTCCCTGCTAAGCTCTGCAACTCCTTGAAGTTTCTGGGAGGCTCCATATCTAGTAGAGCTTTGGCAACAATGTCTTTCTCTGAGATCATAAAACCAAGGAATTTGCCGGCTGAAACTCCAAAGGTGCATTTCTTCGGGTTAAGCTTCATATGAGCAGCTTTCAGGGTTTGAAAGGCTTTAGTGATATCCTTATGACAAATCTTCAGATGTCTTGGATTTGGTCACTATATCTTTCATGTAGACCTCGATGTTCCGTCCAAGCTATTTCTTGAAGACTTTTTGCATTACTCGCTGGAATTCAACTCCTGGATTTTTCAAGCCAAAGGGCATATCGGTGTAGGAATAGGTGCCAACCTCTCTCATGAAAGAGGTTTTCTCCATGTCCTCAAGGACCATTGGGATTTGGTGATATCCTTTGTAGGCATCCAAGAAACATAGCCACTGGTATCCGGCTGTCGAATCCACCATCTAGTCTATGCTAGGAAAGGGGAAGGAGTCCTTCTGGCAATACTTATTGAGGGTGGTGAAGTCCACACACATCCTCCACGTCCCTTCCTTCTTTGGGACTTCTCAAGCTATGACCTTGTTGCGCTCAGGAGCAAAGGTCCTCTTTTTTTGTTTTACTAGCTTAACCCCTGGCTTAAGCCCGACTCGGTGTTCAGCAATTGCTCGATCAACCCCTTCGAGGTCATTGGGTTGCCAGGCGAAGACCTTCAGGTTCTCTTCGAGGCAGTCCACCAATTTTCCTTTGATTTTTAGAGGTAAGAGCTCTCCACTCTTAATCCTTTTCTCTGGGAATTTGGGGTTGAGGAAAACTCTCTCCCTTTAGTGCTGCTTGGATTCTGAGGTTATCATCCTCCTTTGGGACGTCGATACATTCCTCCTGGTTGGTACCTAGTGAGCTTTTCTCCTTAAATTCAGCAAGGTAACACTCAACAGCGATTTGCCTATCTCTTTCAAGGACAATCCAGGTGTCTCCAACCTATATTCTTATGTGATAATTGAGCAGGGAGATCTCTGCTCTGAGGTCCATGACTCCCCTTCAGCCAAGGATGGCACTATAAGTTCTAGGGGCATCTACCACCATCCAGTCTATTACTTTGGTGACCACTCTATGACCTACGCGGACTGGGTTGGGACTCATAAGATCCCATCGGCATAAGTAGTGTTGCTGTTGAAGCTAGTCAGAGCGGTGTTTGACTTCATTAACGAGCTCCTGTCAATTCCCATCTGGTCAAACGCTTTTTGGTACAAGACATTGATGGCATTCCCACTATCCAACATACAAAAAGTAGAAATTAGCTGAATATCTATTTCAGCATATAGATAATCAAACACATACTGAAATTCGCATTTAACAGAAATTGATAACCTGCTGAAAATTGCATTCAACGTAAATCGATGACATATTGAAAATCAAATTTAACAGAAATCGGAAACATGCTAAGAAAAAAAACCGAATTTAACAGAATTTCGATTTCATATAGGCATGTCATGAAATCATAATTTCACATAGAACTCGTCTAGAGACTGCGAATCTGGTTGGGATACCAATTGAATGGAAGGCATCAAACAGACCTCCTCCAAGCATCGATCGGAGGGAGTCTAGAGAGGGTACTGACATTCCCTCCTTTTTTTTTTCCCCTATTCTCAGACAGAAGACAAACATCGGAATTTATTATCTGCAGTCATCAGCAAAAATCTCCGACCTTTGCTTCTATGTCATAACACGAACGTCCACTTCCAACGTACGTCTCACGAACTAAACAATAGGAATAAACAAGATTAAATTGCTAGATTCAATCGTGAATATTGCTTTCTCATTTTTTTTTCGATTTCTCTGAACTCTCAATTTTTTTGTATACAGACACTCTGATCATAATTATCAATCATTCAGAAAAGTAGAATAACTCTTAAAGACTTCATAAAGAAATTCTTCAAGATAATTCTAAAGTAAGTATCGATAGGATTCAAAATCCAATTGGGCTGGTTAATAGAAATCTTGTGAAAACAAAATTGTCCAGATTCAACGAACCTGGATAATTACAATTTAACATATAATTAGCATTTAATTATGTGTTAGATTTATTCATATTCGTGAATTAGCCTAAAAAACTTTAGCTAATTACGTCTAGGTCCCAAACGAGATATTACCCATTAAGTGATACGTTTTGAATGTGCGACCCAATAAGTCCTCGTAAAATTGGCATTTGACATTAACGATATTTAATGTCATGTACAATAAGCGGTATCTAGCAACACATTATTGCAATCCAATTAACAAGAATGTCGGTGAAAACACAAAACCTTCGATGACAAAAATAACCTGTTTTAATCTCTTTGTCCAAGAAGTCATAATTGAACACGAGTCATGGAACGTGTCATGCTTGTAAAGTTCAATATCTGAATTCTTAGCCCCGAGTAGATTAATTAAACCGAATAAGATAAAAATCTCACATCTACTTATTTGAGCATGGCCATGCATTTCATAATCTCATTCAACCTAGAATGCTAGATACCACTCTCTTGTTATATAAGAGGGACAAATATTATCTTGATCATTCAACATTCCACAGCACAAATTAGGACATACTCAATACATGCCTTAGTTGTCCACTCAGTTAAGAGTGACTTTTGACATTATCACAGCATGCAATCTTTCATGCATGTATCTTTGATGACCTCAAGTCAAAAGATGAAACATAATTATCACAACGAAATCACTCATGACACTCATATGACAATCCATGAAGTGATTTCATGGTGGGTCAATCCAGTACACGATACTCTACGTGTACGTGTGCCTATGTGATGATTTGATATCTCATATCCATGACGGTTGTCATCAATTGGCACATACTAGTTTTAGCGTGTAACTGATATCCTAATCTCACTAACACTTGACTAGGGATGCTTTTAAAAATAGAAATAAACTATTCTAAGGACATTACATAATTTATTTAAAGAAATGCAGATATAAAAGTAAATTATATAATGAAATAAATAGCATTATGATACAAAGTTATGCCAACTAAGTAAAATCATCATATGTTCTTAGGGCATATCCAACAGGAACTCCGCGGTCAGCAGCCTGAGAAAATTTTCACCTGGGGGGGGCTATCACCCGGAAAGAGCTCTAATGCCTGAGAGTCAGTAATCTGAAGGATAATTGAGGGTTTGAAGTATTCTCCGAAAGCTATTGTGTCTTTTTTATTTTTTATTTTTTAACTTGTCCTTAGACTGATTGTGTGTTTGTGGTTTTGTAGAGAGAGAGAAGATTCCTTATGTCCCTGATTTTAGCCCTGCATTATGTAACTGTAGGCAGGTAGGATAACTATGGGATTCTACTGAATCCCACCAATTGCTTCTAGAATCATGGAGTTTCCTTGGGCGAGAGATCTTGCCATTCATGTCTCTGTTGAGAGCTATGAGCTCGCTAATCAACCTCCAGACCAACTTCGCAACCTCCTTGTGGATGCTGAATCTCTTGAACATCTCTTTTGGTGAGATAGTGCCGAGTGATCCTTGGCTCATGGGAGTGATTAGGAGTCATGCACCATTGATCGTGGCATGGAAGATTTATGAGACGAGTTGGGAGTTACTAGGTCGTGGCCCGAGCTCTGGTGGTACCTCTCTCGAGCTCATTTAGGAGGACAATAACCTCTAGGTCTGTGGCTTGGGAGTCTCTGCCCACTTTTCCTGGTTGACTACATGGGTCTGACTTTCAGGTATTGAAGATATGTGACCTTTGGTCCATTTGAGTTGACTTATCTAGGTCCTGCTCGTTTAAATTGACTTGTCGGGGACATACCCATTTTTACCCATCAATAATAAACTGAATTATATACCATTTAATAAGCCATAATAAATTTTAAGAAGAAAAAAAAGAGTACGTGAACAAAAGTTAATCGTGTCATCGACAATCTTATAAAAAAAAAACATTGCTCCGGCTTAAATAGTTTTATGAAAATCGAACACTAATATGGCCAATGCATTCAATTCTTTATATATAAATATATCTATATATATATATATATATATAATGTATATATATGTACAAGAATACTTTGGTGTATTATGTAGCACAGAAATTGGTATGCTACTGAAAGAAAAAGTAATGGTAATATCTTGCGACGTCGATTTTTTTCAATCAGTAAGGAAAAAGTCACGACATTATGAGGTATACAAATTGGAAAAAAAATTGACGTCGTAAAAGATTGTCATTACTTTTTCCTTCAATAACACAACAATTTTTGTGTTACATAGCACATCAATCTATTTCTTTATATATATATATATATATATATATATATATATATATTTATACAGAACTGTTGGGGAGTGCAATGTCGCACTCCCTCCAAAATGCAGATGATAAATTGTAAAGGTAAGCCGTTAAATTTTCTAGTCTCAAACGACGTCGTTTTGCCTCAGATTCTTTGACTCATCCAATTCATTCGACGCAAACCAGAGATCATTTCCCCGAAATCCTCCCAACCTCGTTCCCCCAAATCCAGGTCCTTCATGCTAAACTCTGGTAGACATTTTAAAACCCAATCCAAAATCAACTGGGTTGTGCTGAGGGAAGAACAACGGGTGGAAGACTAGAAGAAGAACAGAGAGGCAGCGGTCGGCAGGAAGGAAGAAAGACGAAGTCGGGACGGCGGAGAAATGACGTCGGGGGTGATGCAGAGAAACAACGTCGACAGCGGCTGCGACAGATCTTCGGTCTGCTCCCTGGTATTCGCTGCTTCTGTAATTTAGTCTCGACCATATTTGTAGCGTCTTATTCTGCCATTTTCCTCCCAAAGGAAGTTTCATTAATTAAAAACTACGGTCTTCGTAAAGTTGATTCACAAACTTGGAATGTTTAATGTCTTAGAAGTAGCAACTCTTGATCTGTAGTTCTTTTTATTAAGAAGCCTTCCAGCATTTCTAAAGTTTAAGTCTACAGATATTTTTAAGGAATGGCTCTCAGGTGGCTCCATGAACGAAGAAGCTTAAAAAATTCAACAATAGGACTCCATGGTCATCTTATTCCCTGCCTGTATCTAAAACTTTTATGCTTTTTAACTTCACTGTTACACATTAGTCCTGTTGAAGATGCTTGCATATTGCTGCTGAGATCGGTGATTTCAAACACCTGTTTAAGTTTCGTATACTGTGTACAGAATGGATGAAATAGCTATGGTTGGGACTTCATCGGAGAGCACATCAAAGAGTGTTAACTTCGACTTGGCTAGAAGACTAGCTTTGAAATACATTGAAGCATTTGTTCTGATATTCTCTGATCAACAAGCATTTGCTGCTGCTGCTGTATCATCAGCACCCGCTGCATTGGCCAAGTTACAGAATCAGCTAGCATTCATGAAGCCGGACATCTGAGATGCGGTCTCATCCCTCACATTCTCTTACAGTCTCACACATCTTTGATCCGCTATTGTTCCTCATATTTTACCTTGAAAGATAATTTGTGGTTTTTTAGATTATACAGAAATAAGTTCCACTCAATTGATTCATGACAGATTGATCTTTCTTGGTTTCATTGTGCCCACTTTAAAACTTGAGTTGCTGATTGAGATGTGTTTATGTATGTATACCTTCCCATTTATGCAAATTGAACATTTCCTGTTATAAGCCTTTTGATGCCACCTGGGCTTAGTCTTAGATATCCCTCCTAGGAATAAAATGGAGGTCATTATCTATTTCAAACTTTGCAGTATACCTAGTTTCAATTCCCTTTTCCATTTACTGGAAATTCAAAAGTATCTCAGATTTCTAATTTGATTGATATTCCAATGATTCCCTTTGACCATAAGTGGAAGTCTTGCGTTAGACCTTTGTTCTGCATGTCTTGAGTAATAATGATAATATACTGAACTTGGTATAGCATTATTCTAGATTCCATTCATCTCGGCCATCCCAGGCCCAGCAGAAAAAGGTAGAAATCCATATAAATGAAGCAAAATGACTTCCATAATCTGATGCCTAATTTTGAAAGTGATGTTCATCTAATGTTGTGTTGTAAATTTTGGCAAAGAGATAGAGTGCACTGTATTCTGCATTCTGTATCATGGTGTAATGTTTAATATACTATTGGTGAAATGTAGCTCACACCTGATTTATTATTGAATTTTCCATTTTCACCTGAAGGACGACATGAAGTTTAATATACATTTTTTCTTTCTTTATGGAGTTTACTATTCTTGGAGGATGACATGCACATCATCATGTGAACCTTATGCAGAATGCTGAAGGGCGAAGAATTTTGCTTGCTGCAGCAGCTACTGCTGTTGCCCCACTTGAATCCAAAATATTTGTCAAAATTGTGCTGCAAAACCTTGAGCACCATCTGGCTGAAC
Organism: Parsonsia alboflavescens; assembly: GCA_028571225.1. Classification (NCBI taxonomy): domain Eukaryota; kingdom Viridiplantae; phylum Streptophyta; class Magnoliopsida; order Gentianales; family Apocynaceae; genus Parsonsia; species Parsonsia alboflavescens. The sequence continues at coordinate 6,657 of JAOXNR010021085.1, read as the reverse complement.
TTGCAATCCTAGCGTAGATGTAGTTGCATAAGATCTAAGTTTGTAGTGCACCCTAGAGATTTCTTTCCATATTTCATCTTCAGTTTTCCTGTTTGGTAGAATTATAGGTCTGTTGCCAGGTCAAAAAAGCCATGTCCATTGGGAAAATATGGATTGCATCTGTGTCATTCTTCCAGTTTATTCATTACAGGGTTGGATGAGTACTTATATTTTGTCATTTTTTAGGATGGAATATATCTCCTTGCATATGATGGATGATGTTGTTTAAGTATAATTTGTTAAAGAAAATTGATATTAATCTGGCTATTCTGCAGATTTCGTGTTGGTTAATTTTGCTTGCAGTCATCAAATTTAAACTTGATATCATTAAAAAACATATTAGATAACATTTTGTTTAAAAAAAGGAAGATATTGAACAATTGGCTTATTGTTCTGAAGCCATAATCCCCATGTCCTACCACTGTCACAGATGGTACAAATGGCCAGAAACTATTAACCAAGTAAATGACAAATGAAGAAAATGTTTAATCCCGTACAAAATAAATGATCCAGAACATTTTCAAAAGACAATTCCAAACTACAAATGAAAACATATGAAAATTCAAATTTTAACACATAAAAGCAACTCCAAGATCCCCTATTGCTAGTGAAAGAGCTTGAACTCCAAGACCACCATTGGGTTTCCTGGCTGCTGTTGAAAGAGTTAGTTCCATGAGATCAAGACCTACTCGCCCTGCTGATGCTGATGCTGATGCTGATGCTGCTGCTGGAGAGAAGCTTGTTTCACATCACAACCTGGGGATGCTAATAATATTATTCTTGAAACCATTGAATAAGTAAGAATGATGCTGCTTCTGGCATTGGAGATGTGCAAAATAATCTAGTAAGTTTTCTTGGTCGACAGGTTGAAAAAGGAAATAGACTTCAGGTAACCTGGAAAGTTTTCCTAGGGGAAAACATATACTTGCCAGATGGCTCTCATGCATAAACCACAACACCTACCGTCCTGCACCAGTGATGCAACATTTGTAAAACGATACAACGATTGGAGAAAACCTCCAAATAGAGCAATCTGGAAATATCAAAATGGAGCAGAAAATATATATAAAAAAAGAAATATCAACTTATTTTTTCCATTCAAATCCGAATGGATTGAATATGTAAGGAGCAAAGAGCCATGAAATAACAAGAAACCAACTGCTAATGGTGACTAATTTGAATGAAACTACTCCCCCTTCATTGTATAAATAAGCAATGTACACAATGAGAAGCAATGCCACTTCTAGCCTACAAATAATAATTGCGGATGTGTCCATGAATCTCACACAACACACTACAACTAGGAAAATGCTTCCATGTAAAATTTTTCTGGTGTTTTGTATTATTTATGTTTTTTTTTTTTTCCTGCCCTACTAGTTTGTTTCTCATTAGGAATTGACCTTCTTATTAGTTAAGGAACTAATCTGTTATAGTTTTCTTCATTGTTTATCTTATTCTTCATCTTCTGTATTGAAGTATATAGAGAATTGCAATTTATTTAAACATGTGTGAAAATGTTGTGCTTGAGTGGTTTTTCCCAGACAACTTGTGATGTTTTTCATGGTACAACATTTTCCTTTCACCCTCCATAGGAGTACTGCATAATGACCAAAACAGAGTTTCTATACCGGTATTATAGTTTGTGCGTGATAGTTCCTCTGAAATGTGGCATGGAATTTTCAGCAAATGAAAAAGAAAAAAAAATAATAATAACAATAGGAACTGAAAGGAAAACACGGAATGGCAGAAAACCCATAGAAGGAGTGAATACCAGGAAGCAGATCGAAGATCCGTCGTCATCGGAGACTAAAAAACTTGTCGGAAGATATCAAAACAGCCCGTTGTTCTTTCCTCCTTCCAGTTCCTTCCTTTTTCCCATCCCTACATTGTTCTTCCTCTTTCCTGCAGATGCCGCACCTTCATCTTCCCCACCGATTCCTCACCTTCCTCTTTCCCGTTGTTCTTTGGCCAGTCAGTTTCTCCAAAATAGGATTTTGGTTTGGGTTTGTATATCGAAGTAGAGGCAAGGTGTTGGGAGGATTTGGGGGAACAAACAACAAAGGCGATTTGTGTGGAATGATTCTCAAGTCTGAATTTGAATATTTGTGTTGGCAACAAAATTATGTCGTTTTGGCTAAGGAAATTTTAAATGGGTCTCCATTTAAAATAATGTCTGCTTTTCGAAGGGGAGTGCGACATCGCACTCTCGCGCGTTCCTGTGTATATACATACATACATATTTATATATTTTTGTCTATCCATTTATCAATACGTAACAGTATGTATTTAAATAATTAAACGATTGAGATTTTCCAAAATTTATGCATAATGATTCCCTTTTTTTAATTTTTAAAAAATAATTTAATTAGGTAACAGGAGTCTAATTGAATTACCTTTCGAATCTTGCATTTAAAAAGAGGGTGAGAATCAAGAATTAAAAAATGTTTTTAGAGGGAAAAAAATCAGGAAAGGGTTCTTTATAAAAAATGTATATAAATTATACTTCCTCCATTAGGAATTTAGTGTCTCATTTTTATTTGATCAAAAAATTGAGTGTTGTGTAGAAATTAATTGTTGATTATATAAAAATTATACATAAGTATTTTTTAAGTTTTAAAAAAGATATTGATTTAGATGGATGATAGGTGATACGTTGAATTTATTTATTTATTTTTTCAATTGTAATTTATATTATTATTTTTACTTTATAATTATAATTATTATTTACTTTCTGCATGGTTTTGTATCTATTATTTATAATTATTAGTTACTTTATAACAATAATTATTATTATTTATGAAAAAACTCAATGAAAGCTAGTTTCTTTTTACTGAAAGTTTAATCAACATTTTGATTCTTTACCCTACAACATGAAAGTTTCGTTTCTTTTCTTTTCACTCTAATGCATTTAATTGATTATTACACGAAAATGGTCTAATAATCATGGGAAAATGGTCCTCAGACGAAACCAAACTTCATCTGTCTTCAAGATTACATGCCAAAAATCAATAGAATCCCACTCTTTTACTCAAAAGAGAAATAAATAGAATAATTAACCAACAATAGAATAATTAATAACTAAACTTTTCCATTCAAAGTCATCAAAAGCTAAATCTTAGACAACATTTACTCCAGTGAAGTAAGTTAATCAATTATGTAATATGTACGTAAATTAATGGATTTAAATTATTTTAGATTTTAATTTCTCTCTCTCTCTCTCATACATTTAATTGATTATTGGAGTTTTAATATAAGGATAATACATTGAATTAAATTTTAATAAAAAAAAAAGATATATTTATATATTCGAGATCATATTGTTGTTACAGATAAAGATAGGAAGTTTTTTTTTTTAATATATAAAAATAAATTTTAGATTAACTTTTTGAATAATTTAGTTAAAAAGAATGGATAAAATTATGAAGATTTTTTTAAAAAAAATAATTTACAAATATTTGGAGTAATATGCATTATATATTAAAATAAAAATAATATATAACTAATTTTTTTAATTTTAATTTTAAAATTATACTCGTAACGGTGAAATAATATCAAAATAAAATTTCCACTGAAATTTACCAGAAATTCCATTGAAGTATCCTAGATTCTAATTCATGGGAAAGAAGTCCAAATCCGAACTTCGAAATTATCCTCTCTGGTTTGGATGGCTAAGTTCTTTTACTCAAACAAGAAATAATGAATTGACATGGAAATTTAAATTCAAAGGAAAATTAACCAACAATATTTTAGAAATAAACTTTCCCATTCAAAAGAAAGCAAAAGACTAAGATTTAAACAATAAATATCTGCAAAAAATCTTCACACAAAAGCCCACGCATTCTCCTTACGAACCTTCTTTTCTTCCTCAGGCGTGAAATCATTTTCGATATCGAGTGATTGGCGGATCTGCTCTGGATTTTTGCCCTTCATCATGTCGGCAACGGTTTGACAGGTTAGGTCCATAAGACTCTTCACATCCAGATAATTTGCGGCCAATACAAGTTCGCAGAGCTTGCCCTTGTCGACATTGATGAATTCAGTATCAAATTCTTCGAGCTCCGCCTTAGAGGCGGCGGGGTCAGCGTGGTGCTTGCAGAACTCGATCACCTTGGACAGGATCTTGCCGGTAATGTTGGGCACAGGAATGGTGCTGTTGGCGCAGTCGTCCTCGAACATATGCTTGATCGTCTCGGACTCCATTGCCACCGCCTCTTCGATCTCGAAGGTCTCTCCGTCGAAACTCTGCAGCACGATCATCTTAGACTTCGATGAAGACATGCTTACAGGCTGGAAAATAAGATAAAGTGAGAGAGAGAGAGAGTTCTGAATTTTCTTTTAGGGATTCAGAGAGAGACAGAGAATTGAAATGTAGAATATCTCTGCTGCAGAGGAAGTATTTATAGCAGTACTGCAGGAAAGAATTCTCGTGGACTTCCAAAACAGAATACCAAACCGACTTCCTCTTCCCATGTTAATTAATTATTTATTTAAATCTCCTTTATCATTCCCGTATCCAAATTTAAATGTTTTTATTTTTATTTGAAATATTATTATGTTGTTTAAATAAAATTTATATTCACTTAATATAAAAGGTTATGTTTATTGAACATGTATAGGTTTTTTTTAATTTTTGTTAAATAATATCTAATTTTTGAACCAAATAATAATAATAATATCTGAGACTTCCTAAATTTACAAGACTTCAAATTTTTTGAATCCTCGTTATTTGGGGTATCTACTTTAAATATAAATAATATATATTTTTATTGTAATAATTTAAATATAATTAATAAAATGTTTTTTTAATATAAAAAGAATTATATATAATTATGTATTTCATTAGGTGAATATAAAAGTTATATTCATTGAATATAACATTATGTATTACTTTCCTTAACTATAAAAGTTATATTCATTGAATTTGTATTAATTTTCTTTAGTTAATATTGAAAAGAATAGGTGGCCATTTGAAAAAATTAATTATTTCTAATGAAAAAAGACTTTCTTTGGAATCATTAAATTAAAACAAAAAAATTATTATTATATTCGTTGAATAAAATAAATAAAATATTATTAAATTAAAAGTCACCAGCTACGAGTATTTATTGATAATCTTGGATAAAAACATGTCATTTAAGAATTATAAATATTTAGGAATTTATGATTAAATTAATAGTTACCCAAAATTTCACTTAAGCTAAAAAAGTTTCATTCCACTTATATGACTCTCATTATTATTATGATTATTATTTAACTCGTTTTGGTTCACAGGACCATATGAACCATATCACATATAAAAGAATCTTTACTTCAAATTTAGCAAAAATTTAGCTCACAGGACCATATGTTCGTAGTGTAAACAACGTATTTGCATTTAAGAAGCTTAATAATTTGAAATGATTTAGTATTTGGGGATAAGTATACTATTCCTAATTCTTCTTCAAAAGAATTGCTATCCATATAATTTATATAGAAGGTTTTCTTTTTTTTAAAAAAAAATAGTGCAATGATTTTCAAGAGAATGCAAAGTAGATTTCGTACTCCCATAATTATAGAGAATTTTTTTGTGCTTTAAAATGTTTAATTTTTTTTTAAAAAAAATTTTTAACCGTATCTGAACCAGTTTGCTATAAGAAAAATTCAATGCAATTAAGTATCACATGTAGAATAGATTATGCTTATGCTAAACTAAATATACATGCAAATGAATTCAACTTTTTTTTTTGTTTTCTGGTTTTACCTTTTTTTTTTATTGAATGATAAAAAATTAGGGCAAAGCCTTACAAAGCAACAAGACATAGTAGATCCTTCAGAGACTAGCTAATTGGTAATTCTAGGGAGTAATCTCTCTAACATAGGCAGATCATACGCCTTATTTATATAATAAATATGCCAGTTGACCTTGCAGATAATCTTCTAAATGCTACTGGGATCATCCGAGTAAATTGAAGCGCATTGAGCTGCACAAATTTCATGACAAATTAGGGATGGAAGGAGTTTCGCTAAAATACCCAAACACCAAGATTGAGTTCCCTAGCTAAAGAAGCAGTTTGCCAGATATGCAAAATGATTTGCCACGCCAAAGCCTCTGCTATGATGAGCCCAAACTGCCATAGCTATGTGACAAACTCCAAAGAGATGAGCAATGGATTCAGTAGCTCTCGCACAATGACAACGAGAAGCATGAGGGAATCCCAGGCGGGAGCGTATATCATTAGTTGCCAAAAATTGTTTGTTGAGCTTCCACATGAAAATGGACCAATAGAGAGGAATCTACTAGTGGAAATAGTGATCTGAGCTGCTACCATCTAATTCCTCATCTTCTATAGCACTCTGAGACATTAAACCGACCATGGGAAGACAAACTCCATATGCAAATATCTGTCTCGTCATCAGTTTCTTGGACAATAAGAGAATTAGCCCATTCACGAGCCTGCAACAATCTCTTCCATATGTGCAACCCATCTGCAACTGGCTCTTCTCCAATCCAAAAGCCATATTTCATCTTCATGTATCATGCCCACAGTGAATGAGAAGACCGAAACTTCCACCAGAGATTGTAGCCATATGCGGTAACAGTTCTATTAAGAGATGATACTGCCGGGGGGGGGGGGGGGG
>JAOXNR010021065.1:7951-26188 GCA_028571225.1 Parsonsia alboflavescens | reverse complement strand
TCCTATATGGATCAAGTACATGCCCTCCGGTGCTAAATGTAGCCTCCGAAGCAACGGTGAAAAAAGGAACTTGTGAGACATCATGAGCCATCGTAGAAAGAATAGGAAAGCGATGGTTGTCAAATTTCGACCACAACAAGATGTCAACAGTCTCTGCAACTTCTTCTAACTCTTCATTCAAATACTTGTCCAATTTCACATCTTTCTTAGTACCGATGGATTGCTCCTGTTTGTAGTACTCCTCTTCATAGATAGAAATCCTAACTTTCTTTTTTGCAGGCTCATAAACACTATCTTTATCACTTGAACATCTTGAAGTCTCACTTGAACCTAGAGAGGTAATGGTTGCACCTGCATGGGAACTTTGGGGAATTGCAATGTCTAGGTACTCTTTAAAAAAGCCTTAAATAGCATCATTTATCAAGCTTAACATCTTTGAACCCATCTCATCACCATACATTCTACAAAGAATATAACCCATAAGCTTTAATTTATGCCTAGGATCCATGATTTTAGAAATAAACAATAACAAGTTCATTTCTTTTCCCCAATACTTGTCATACTTTTCTTTCATTTTCAAAGCCATAGAATTCACCTCAAAATCATCACTATTAATTCCCTTGCGTAAAATGGGATGCACATCACAAACATCAGTAAACAACATAGTTGAAGTCACATATCTCGTGGCAGAGACATTTAAAGTAAATCGATAAAAATGAACCAAAAACTTCACAAAATATCTGACAGTTTCCCAATCATCATTAGTGGGAACCCATGTCCCGACTCAAGATCATTCTTAAAATATGGATCTTGCTCTTCAAAACTCTCAAATGCCCTTACAAATCTTAGAGCTATCTCCAACATCAAATAAGTCGAATTCCACCTAGTTGGGACAACTAAGCACAATGATTTTTTGCTTTCAATTTTTTCTGCCTCAACATACGCTTTAAACTTCTTCAATCTTGCCTGTAACTGCCTAACATACCTAACAACCGCCCTCACACATTCAATAGATCTATTAAACTCTTTCAACCCATCTTGGACAACAAGATTAACAATATGAGTATGACATCTCACATGTAAAAACTTTCCACCCATAACTAATGTACGCCAATTATTGAACTTTATCTTCAAATATACAATGGCAGTATCATTAGAACTAGCATTCTCAACAGTAATTGTGAAAACCTTATCAATTCCCTATCCAAGTAAGCAACTCTCAATTGCCTTTCCAATATCCTCACCTCTATGACTAGCAATGGGACAAAAGTTTAAAATTCTCTTATTCAATTGCCAATCATTGTCAATGAAATAAGTAGTAAGACATAAATAATTGATCCTTTGGATTGATGTCCAAGCATCAGTGGTGAGAGAAATTCTAGTTGAGGAATTCTTAATGAACTTCTTTAGTTTCAACTGCTCATCCATATACAGTTGGGGGGATATTAAAATGAGGATATGCAGTTGACATAAAGTGCCTAAAACCTTTACCATCCACAAACTTAAAGGCAGTTCATCAACTATAGTCATATAAGCCAAACCATCCCTAATTGCTTCTTGATTAAATTTCCAACTATTTCACTTACCTTTCACTGTTCCATCTTCATGCCTCCCAGTCTCTTCAAAAGTAAATTTAGTTTGCTTTCATCTTGCATCTTTTTGTATACCCTACAATGCTTCTTCACATGATTAAGGAGACTGCTTGTTCCATTGCCTTTTGTACTAGCTTTCAAAATGCTCTTGCAACAGTTACACTGAGCTTTTTCTTCCTGTTTGTCATCAAACAATAGGGTGAAATGATTCCAAGCAACTGACCATCTCTTGGGATCTTTTTTTTTTCTACCCTTGTATTATTTGTACTGCTACTTGGTGGAAGTGGAGGGCGTGTTCCGCATGGAGTTGGATCAAAACTTGGACTTTGAGTTTGAGATTGAGTTGTAGATGGAGTTTACTAACCGACATTTGACGTCCATCCTTCTGATTCCATTTCGTTTGAAGCCATTTACCTTGCTTAACCCAAATTCCTAATGAAAAAACTACAAAAACTAGAATTGGAACAAATTGCAACAAAAAAAATCATGCACTTTTCTTTAAATCAACAATGATAATAATTAAAATTAGAACAAAAACTAAAGAGAACAGAGAGAATTTTAGCAGAAATGGAAACTGAAGATTATTGTCCCTTGCTCTTTCAGAGATGTTATTACAAATATTAGTCCAATAACTTATAAGGTGGAAACTGACAGATCTTGTAGGCTTTGGTCAAGAAATCGGGGGAAAGAAAAAAAATGGAAGAAGCGATGTGTAGAATCAGAAAAGAATATGGAAAAATTGCACTGAAGACTAGAGTAAAATTCCTTATAATTCTTTCTAACTGCATTAACCTGACAATGGCAACTATTACAAAGACTGCTAAAGAGAAAACATGTTGCAGGCAAAGAAAACATTTAATACACCAAGTAGAAATGTCATAATTGATCCATTTATTTCATTAGTATGGAGCCTGGTGACACATATCCCAAAACAAGGTAAAGAATTGTGGCACAGATAAGATAAAAAACTGAGGTTGAACCCATGAGAGAAATTGAGAATCTCCTTCAATTTCTATCCCAAAACAAATTGCCAAAACAGTTCTAAGACTGATTGAATAGTGTCAATAGAGACAACACAAAACAAGGCAAACAAGTAGATCCATACATAGCTCAATCAAGTTAATTGGAAAACTAAGGAGGAAACGAATAGAAAAAAAAAAACAGACAAGGCATTTTAAAAGAACAACAGTAGATCATACATGTTGGTATTTATAAAATCACCATATAAAAATATTCTCCATCTCTATAACTATAGCTTACATATCTGTTAATCAAATACTACCAATCAGGATCTTAGTAATGGAGGTTGCTGCATCTTTGTTCGGTGCTTTTGAACCTTAACCTCAATCTTTAACCCTTAACCTAACCTCCACAGAAATCCCAAACTTGATGAAGGTATTATTGAGAAATAATTCCGATTGAACTTTCAAGAACTAGAAAACCAAAAAGGAAACTTCAAACCCGAATAACCGCGGTAGTGTATACGGCTTGCCTATGCTCAGCGGGCAAGCAGCGGTGTGGCGTGGCACGGCGTAGAGCCTTAAAACTTTAGAGTTCAGACAATGGACATTAGTTCACGACGGCCGGATAGGGACTAGGGAGAATAGTCACCTGAGCTAGTTATAGTGTTATCGCTTCGAAATGAGAAATGAGAAGAAAATTGAAATGAAGAAAAGAATGTCTGAATGTGTAAATTGTAATAGTGAAACTGAAATGAAGACTTTGTAATTGAAAAAAACCGTTGGTTAACCAATGGACTTTTTGCAATTCCATAACCCAATTGAACCGAACCCGAGCCGAACCCAACTACAAGTCGGGTTTGGTTCGGTTCCAAACCGATCCATTTAGCAAAAAACCCAACCCATTTCAAAACATTTCAAGTTGAGTCGAGTCGGGCGGTTAATTGACCTAATACTCACCCCTAGGTTTGGCCATATTATATCGACCCTCGGCCATATGATCCCAATCCTTGGAGGGATTATTCTGACCCTCGGTAAAGTTATCCCGACCTTCCACCATTTCAACCCAAAGAGGCTACTTCCCTAATTTTTAACCCATTCCAAACCTCCCCAATTGTTTATCTAATCATTTTTGCATCCAATAGGCTCAACATTTCCTCATTATCAACAAAATTCATAAAAAAAGGATAAACAAATAAAAAGACCGAAGAATGTCACAGTTCGAGTTCAAAAGCAAAAAGAAAAAAAAACACAAGTTCAAAGCACAATCCACACAATCTAATAAATGTCTAAAGGATCACATTACTATCAATTCAAAAGTATAAATGATCTTCGAAGGGAAAAAAAAATTTTAAACAATGCAAAGGAAACTTACCTGTAGCTACGGATATTGAATTGCGAAGGTGAAAGTGATTGCAAAGGTGACTTGCCGCTTTTTCTTCTGTGCTGGCGACTAGCAGAAACGAGAGTGTGAGAGGGGGTCAGAGCTCAACTGAGGTGGTTCGGATGAAAAAGAAGTAGAAGGAAGGAATGTTTGACTCTCGAAAGTGTTTAAGTTGAAGGGTTGAGGGTAATATTATATTTTTCATTTGGTCAGATGTTTGAAATTGAATTAATCAAGTATCTGTACGAATTGGGTACTCAGTGAAAATTGATTTACCCATTTGGGTACAATTGAAATGGTTTCTCAAATTAGGTATAATTGAAATACCCAATTCAATTTTATGTATTTTTGAGAATTTCTACCATGATAAAATAACTATTCTCTCAACATTAAAATATAGGTCGTTTTAGCCTTTTTTTCTTCTATCCATATTAAGGATAAAAAAACAATGTATTGACTCAGTCAAAATACCAAAAAAGAAAACCATCAATTAAACTATCTAAGAAATTGGAGTGAAAAAGGACCATGAGGGTAAAAGTAAAAAAAGAGCAATAAATACTCATGAAAATTTTGTAAAGGAACCTATATCATGAACCAGAGGGAGTATCTTTTTCTAATATTAACAAAAAGAAGAATAGTGCATATCTTGTTCTCCCTCCATCACTATTTATTAAAATTGTTTATTTATGAAACTTACAAGTAACTAGGAAAAAAGAGAGACATATGGGTAATATTGTAAGAAAAATCAACACTAATAATGATTTTATATTTAATAATAAGAAAAGTTAGTTTAAATGACTTATAAATAGTGATGGAGGGAGTAAGAAAAGATAAAAAATGAAACATATATAACAAATCTCTATGATGGGACAAATGGGTTAATATCTGAGACCTAAAACACTTGTATGTTCTAAACCAAATCTAAGATGGTTCAAGCAAAGCCCAAGAAAATTTGAGATGAGAAGATAACTACGATTGGGTACAAGAAGAACTCGAGGTCGAGCACAATTAGGATCTCGAGGTTAGAATCATGCAAAATTGCACGCAATATCTTTTCCAAGATTTGATGAACTTCAAATCATGAATCTAAGAGATGTTGGAGGACAAATTCCCTAATCATCTCAAAAAAAGAGAAAAATTTCGATGCATCTGCTGCACCACATTAGCTGTATATTGATCCAAGTTTATAAAAATATCCTTGTCACCTTTTGACACATGTGATAATTGCCAGAACATATAATAATAAATTTTTTTTCCCTAAAATTTCCCATCAGTGCTAGCTCTTGATCTATACTCAAGCATGTTTCTTTTAGTCTCAACTGTCATCTGAATTTGCATTAGCGAACTAATGTGTGAGCTAACAATCCAGTGAGTATTGGTACTTAAAAAAAAAAACTTAGAATAAACAAATCAATTCAAATGGTTATTGATGGAAAGAGCCTTCAAGTCATCCCAAACCGTGATGACGTCTGCATTCGCAACTTGAGAAGAAAAGGATTAGGTCACCGGAGTGGGCTATCACCTGGGGAATAGCTCTGATGCCTAAGTCAGTATTCTGAGAGAGTAATCTTGAGTAAATTAGCTCAGTCTTGTGCGTTGTCCTTGGACTGTGTCTGTTTTGATCATATTTATTGAATCTAGTGAGTAACTTCTTTGATTAGGGCTCTTCAATTACGTGACAGTAAGCAATTAGGATAATTGTGAGATCGTCTCATATCAGGCCAATTGCTCCTAGAAACGTGGATTTTCCTTAAGTTGGGATACCTTGCCATTCACGTCTCTGGTAGAGAGCTACAAGCTTGCTAAAGACCTTTAAACCAACTTCACTACCAACCCATGGATGTCGAAGGTCTCAACTATCTCTTGTGGCTGGTCACGACGAGTGATTAAAGGTTCAGAGAGTGTGTTAGGAGTTGTGCACATTTAGTTATGGCATGGAAGATGTATGAGATGGGTTGGAGTTCACTGGGTCGAAGGTCGTGGTCCGGTGAGACCTCTCCTGAGCTCATTTTGAAGGTTAGTGACTTGGGAGGTCGGTGATAGGAGGTCATTGCCCACCTTTCCTCTTGACTTGTGAGTCTAACTTTCAAGTATTAGGGTCGGGGCTTGAGTCCATTTGGGTTGGTTTATCCGGGTGTTGCCCATTTCTCCCATCATTACCCCCTTTAGGCCTAGAAAGCTCGAAGGTCGTGGTGCCTAAATTTCCACCTCTAAGTTGGGACCATTGAAGGGTAGCGCTGTTTTTCTGTAACTGCTAGTTTTGGGAGGTGACGTGCCTCATCAATTTTAGCAATTTCCTAGGTTCCCTTAGTATCGTATTCTTTTCAGCAACCAAAGGACTCCTTATCTCATATAAATTAGGAGGCTTTTGAAGATTTTAGGATTTACCTAAACTCTTTTCTTGCTTACGAAATCTCCTGCTCACAGAATTTTCTTTCTGCAACATCATCTGCTTCCTTCTCGAATTTCTTTCTTTCCTCTGTCCGGTGAATAACTCAAAGCTCAAAACACCTTTTCCTTAATCCTTCAAGAATTAACAGGTGAGTTCTCTCTTTTCCCTTCCCATTATTGTTTTCTGGAAAAAACTCTCATCTTCTTAGAATGTCTTCTGTGTCTGTTTCTGAGTCTTCTTAGATAATCTACATCTAGCACTCCCTCTCTCCTTTCCGGAGAAGTTGTACATTCTTTTTCCCCAGTAGACCCAAAGAATGGGGTATTTTATTTGCCCCCAATCTCCACCAAGTCCCCCCCGAGTGACCAGTAAAGTTTATCACCCCTCAGAATTAGGAGTATTTTCTATGTCTTCTTCCTTAGGAGCCTCTAAAATATTTCAAATCAGTAGGGAAAGGGATCTAGAGAGGGAGGACATAGTCGCTGCTAGGGAGTCTGAGCACCCTAACAATCGTCGTGATGGACACATGGTCCTTCACTTAACCAATCTTAGAGGGGGCATTTTTTTACCTTACTTGCACCGTATGTTTTTTGACATTGTCCGTTTCTGGAATTTCCCCATTGCACAGATCGTTCCCAAAGTTGTGCGGAGAATAATCGGGTTCATTGCAACTTGTCACCTCTACAGGGTTCCAGTTTTCTTGGAGCTCTTTAGATGTATCTTCAAGGTTGGTGTCTCCTCGGCACCAAAGAATGCTAGTGTATGGTACCTTCAATAAAAACTGGTAGGTCCCTTCCAATCCTCTGGGGGGATTGTAATTATTCTTTCTTCTTTTAAGGGCTTCCCAATAATTTGGTCCAGTCCGAGCCCTACCCGAACTAGAATATGAATAGGACCTTTTATAATGATCTCCGTACCCTGGTCGGTGAACAGGAGAGGGATAGGACCTTTTTGATTGACCTGGCCTACTCCAATGTTGAGAAGGAAGGGTGTAGCTAGCCGATATGGTCTATCGCCTTTGTTTGCTTTGCTGGATTTTAGAGTCCAGCAAATCGCGAACTCTAATCCCTTAGGAGAGCTATGGGGATTTTTTCTGCCGGTAGGGAGTTTTTCCTTTTTATCTGCTTTTAATAAGTCTCTTCCAACATTTTGGCATACTAACATGTCTTTTTTCTTTGTTTTGACAACAATGAGGACCGCATGGCTCATGAGCTGCCACTGGTGGCACTGGTGACATTGCTAGTGCCTCCTCCAGTGCATCTATTGCTGCTGCTACTACTGGTCCTGCTCCGACCTCTGGGGGGTCTTCTCTTAAGATTCCCATCCCCCAGATCTGGAGGAGAAAGATTGCTGTTGTGGGCCATACTTGGAATGCTTTGAAGAGGAGCATCATTTCATTTCTTCTTCTTCCCCTTCCTCCCAGTCAACACCACTGGAGAAGAAGCTTCCTCTAGCCTTCTTGTGGAAGGGGAAAGCCCCAGAGACCTCGAAGGTGGGGCTGAAGAGGTCGTTGAGACTTTGAAGAGGCTGGGGAATCTATCCCTAGTGAGGGGACTGCCAGTTGGGTCCCCAACATTGCTATGGAGTCCTCGGACTCCTGGTTCCAGTGGCTGCACTCCCAGTCATTTTTGATAGAGTGTGTGCCTCCCGTTGACTGAGACATTTGTCGGCGGCTTATTGATGACGAGCGGGACTAGTACATGGCCTCTCTCTATACTACCATAAGTCTCTCTAATTTTTGTATTTTTTGTTGTCAATTCTGCACTAATTCTCCTTGTATGCTTACCCACTTCTTTTCTTTTTGCAAAACCATGTTTCTTAGGTGAGCGGTTGAGAAGACAAATGGAGCTGGTAAGGGTCCCTCTAACGAGGGGAAGGAGCTTATGGATACATTTGCCAAGTTCAGGACTGCTAAGGAGGTACTCGACCTTTTCCAAGCTACTCATCTATCCCTGGGTAGACCTCCATTTATGAATATTACCCTGTATGCCCCTCTAATGTCGTTGGCCAAGAAGTAGCTGTGGACAAGAGAGCATTACCGAGCTTGCTAGAGCTTCCAAGTGCAGATGAAGAAGAAGCCTAAATTTGTAATAGAATAGGATCTTTTGTAGTCTTTCTTCTTCATGTTTTGTAATGCCCAACTTTCTGAGCTCATATTTGTACCCCTTGTATTGAATATTTTTTCTGAGAGGTCTGTTTGTGGCCTCTTTCTTTATGCCAGCTTAATTTTTTTTCCAAGTGTCTTGTTTTTGCTTCAACAGTTCGAACTTTTATTTAAGCCTCTGAAGTTTGATATGCACTTGACAAGATAAAAACTGAAAAAGGGCGCCAAGGCTTAATCACTATTTTGCAAGCTCTTTTCAGATAATTTCCAGAGTTGTATAGTGATCTTGCGAGGTCTGGAAAAGCTTCGAAATCCTTAGGCATGGAATTTCTTTGCATGGCAAACATTCATTGGACTTGGGAGTTGTGTTCCTTCGAGATCAGCGAGCTTTTAGCTTCCTCCTTTGTGAACTTCTTGGATTATGTAAGGTCCTTCGCAACTTTCTAGCAGCGTGGTTAGTTGTCCTTGTTTTCAACATCTGACCTCATGAGGACCATTTCTCCAACCGTGAAATGTTTTTCTTTCACTTTCTTGTTGAAAAAAAATTTGTGACTTGCCTTTTATATCTTCTATCCGCTTTCATATCTGTATTTCTAACTTCTTCAATGAGGTGGAGGTATGCCCTTCTTCCCCCAATCGTTTAAGACTGGCATTACGGCTTTTGCACTAAAGCATAAACTGAATGGTGTTTCTTCGGTGGCTTTCCTAATTGTGGTTCTGTATGCCCATAGGATGCTAGGGATTTCTTATGGCCATGAAGGGTTACGACCTTCTTTCTCGAGCTCGGTAAGCCTTTTCTTGAGACCTTCTAGGATTGTTTTGTTTATAACCTTAGCCAATCCATTTGCTTGAGGATGAGCTACAAAGGTCAATCTTTGTTCAAAATTCGAATTTTCACAAAAAAGTCTTAAATAGGTCACCTATGAATTGTCATCCATTATCTGAGAAAATAGCTCGGGGAAGCCTGAATCTGCATACAATATTCCTCCATATGAAGGACAGGACTTTTGTCGATGAAATTATTGCCATAGGCTCTGCTTCAATCCATCTAGTGAAGTATTCTACAGCCAAAATTAGGAATTGAACACCCCTCACTCCTTTCGGGAAAGGTCCTAATATGTCGATACCCCATACATCAAATGGCATTGACGTGTTGATGGATTGATACCTTGCGGGTGGCATATGTGACTTGTCTCCATGCAACTGGTAGCTCGTGCATTTTTGTATGGTGCTTTCAATGTCTGAAACCATCAAAGGCCATTAATAATAGGTCCTCAGTATCTTCTTTGTAACGGTTTTTGCTCCTACATGTGATCCGCATATTCCACTATGTACTTCTTCAATGACATACTTTCCATCTCCCTTGCTTAGGCACTTGAGTAATGGCCATGTATACGACCTTCGATACATCTCGTCGTCTAATATCAAGACATAGAGAGGTGCCCATTTCCACACTTGGCAAGCTTCTTTTGAATATTGTGCAAGGTCGCCATCTTTAATTAATTTATGGATTGGGTATCTCCAGTCTACTTGATCCTCTATAACCAAGTTCTCTTCTTGGTTTATGCTGGGAGAGTACAACTGTTCCACCAATAGCTCGGCTTTTGTCCATGCTTTCTCTCGGTGGACTTTAGATAGTGCATCTGCTTTTGGATTATGCTCTCTAGGTATCTGTTCAATGAGGAAATGCTCAAGTTTTGATGTTATATCTCTTGTTTGAGATAGTCAATCATGTTATGCTTTCTAGCTTCATATTCTCCAACAACTTGGCAGGCTATAACTTGTGAATCAGTTTTGGAGTGCAATTTTTGCATTGTTAGAGCCCTTACCAGTCTTAGACCTACTAAGAGAGCTTCATACTCGGATTCATTATTTGAGGCTGGGAAGTTATACTTCACAGAGTAAGGGATTCTCACTGCCTCAGGGTTGACCAGTACAATTCCCACACCTAAATTTTCCTTTTCTATGAAAGCATCTTTGTACATGGTCTAGATGTTAATCTCACAAGTGCTTATGAGCTCCAGTGGAACTCTTGTGAATTCTTCTACAAAGTCTAAGAGTGCTTGAGCTTTGATGGCTTTCCGTGGCTCAAATTTAATTTGATATCCAGAGAGCACGAGTGACCACTTCATTGTCCGGCTCGATGGCTTGGGTTTCGCCGGAGCTTGTTTTAGTGGTAGATTGGTTAATACTCTTATCGGGTAAGCTTCAAAATAGGGCATAAGTTTCATTGAGGTAATAACAATCAGGTATAGGAAATTTTCAAGGTCTAAATATCCAATTTCAGGACCTCGGGGCAAATGACTTAGATAACATATTGGAAATTGTAAACCTGACGTTGCTATTAGTAGCACCAAGCTGATTGCCTTCTCTATTGTAGTTAAGTACATCAAAATCTCCTCTCCCGACCTCGGGGAGGCAAGTTGTGGGGGCTTTCCCAGAAAGTCATTCACTTTTCCGAAAGCTATTTGGCAATCTTCAGTCCACTAAAAATCTTTCGACTTCTTTAGGACGTCATAAAATTTTACTCCTTTTTTAGCCATTTTGTTGATGAAGCATCCTAATGCTACCATCTTTTCTATTAGACTCAAGACCTCTGTAATATTTCTGGGAGGTTCCATATTTGGTAGTGCTTTTATTTTATCAAGATTGGCATCAATGCCACATTCTGATATCATGAACCCCAAAACTTTACCCATTGAAACCCCGAGGGTGCATTTTTCAGGGTTGAGCTTCATATGAGCAGCTTTTAATTTCTGGAAAGTCTCCCTGATGTCTTCGATGAAGTCTTCAGAGGTCTTGGACTTAATCACAATGTCGTCCACATATACCTCAATGTTCCAGCCCAATTGGCTCTTGAAGACCTTGTGCATAACGCGCTGGAATTCTGCTCTTGCATTTTTTAGACCAAAAGGCATCTTGGTGTAGCAGTAGGTCTCGACCTTTGTGATGAATGAGGTCTTTTCCATATCTTCTATTGCTATTAGAATTTGGTGGTACCCCTTGTAGGCATCGAGGAAACACAACCATTGGAAACCAGCTATTGAGTCTACCATCAGATCAATGCTCGGGAGCAGGCATGAGTCCTTTTGGCAGTATTTATTTTGTGTGGTGAAATCCATAGACATCCTCCGCGTCCCTTCCTTTGGCACAACCATTGGATTGGCTAGCCATTCTGGGTGCACAACTTTTTCCAGAATTCTAGCATTGAGAAGTGCTTGGACCTCTCTAGCTATGACTTTGTTTCGCTTTGGAGAAAAGGTAGTTTTTTTTTGCATCATCGGTATGACTCCTGGTTTATGCCTGACCATGTGCTCTGCAATTCTCTTATCAATCCGTTCAAGGCCGGTAGGTTGCTAGGCTTAGACTTTCAGGTATTCTTGGAGGGAGTCAATGAGCTTCCCTTTAATCTTGGAAGGAAAAAGTTCACCTATCTTTATTCCTCTCTCAAGGAATTCTGAGTTGAGAAAAACTTTTTCTTCTTTGTTGGCTGCTAGGATTCTAAATTCATCATTCAACTTTGGAAGTTCGATGAAATCTTCTTGCTTGGTTTCCCCCAAGGTCACTGTATTACCTTCAACGAGGTAGTGCTCTGCTGCTGGCTGTCTATCTGTCTAGACCTAGATCTTCATGCAGTAGCACAGCAACGAAATCTCTACTTTTAGGTCCATGACACCTCTCCTTCCTGGAATTGCGTTATGAGTACCAGGTGCATGACCACCAACTAATTCATAACCTTTGTGACTCCTCTGCAGTCCACACAGACCCTAGTTGGGACCTGTAGAACATAAGTTGTACTTCCATTGAAGTTGGCCAAGGCAATGTTTGACTTTATTAGCGAGCTGTTGTCTATCCTCATTTGATCAAATACCTTTTAGTACAAGACATTCACTACACTTCCGGTGTCCACCAGTATCTTGCATACCAAGAAGTCTCCAATTTGGAATGACACCGTTCAGGGCTTTGAATCTTCCCCCCGAGCTCGCTTCGACCTCCTTTCTATTGCATTTATCTCACCGACCAGAGGTCGCTAGTTATGTGTAGGTGTTGGAGATGGATTTGCGGTACCTGTGTTCCTAGCCAGGAACTCTTGCAAGTGGCTCTCCTGGACTAGCCTCTCAATTCCTCACTTGAGGTCAAAGTAGTCCTCCGGGAGATGACCATGGTCCTTGTGGTAGTGGTAGAATTTAGCCGAGTCTCTTTTGGCTAGAGGAGTTTCGAGTGGTCTTGACGTGATGTGATCTCAAATTTGGAATTAATTCTTCATTCATCAAATCCAAAATTTCAACCACCCAAGTTGTGATTCACCCAAGCCTTCATGTAAGAGATTCAAGCTAGAACCATTGACCATAATGTCTTCCAATATGATCTAATGCATTGAGTCCATCAACTCAACTCATTTACCCTAGGCAAGCATTGAGATCCCTAAAGTTTCACTAAGATCCCTAGAAGAGCCCGAAGATAAACTCTTGGTTTTGGAGACTTGAATCTATAAGGAATTCATTCAATTTGCTGAAAAGTGTTTGTAGAGTTAATTGTTGAAATGCAATACAAATGAGGAACTATTTATAGGCATAGCCCCAATTAGGTTCAGGGACTTAATTTGCCACCTTAAGCTAGCTTAAAACATAAAGAAAGTAGCTAACAATGAGTGGAAAAGTCCAACTAAAGTCAAGATTACAAAGTCGTAAAAACAGGGGACTAAAACTGAAAATTCTGGATAGGTTTCCAATTCTGTCCAGCTTGTCCAACCTGACTTCCAATGCTTCCCAAGGCTTGTTTCTTTGATTGTTCACTCCTCTGTAATGTCTTCTATCACCCACAAGTTGAGCTCTTTCCTTGGTTCATCCGCCAATGAAGATTGTTCCTAAAAAATTGTTGTAAAGTCTAGCAAAGTCTCAACACATTTGCTGGAAAGTTCCAGCCAAAATAGTGCAAAATTCAACATCATATATTTCTGGAATTTGGTGTCTTCTTAGCCTTC
This sequence comes from Parsonsia alboflavescens, assembly GCA_028571225.1. Classification (NCBI taxonomy): domain Eukaryota; kingdom Viridiplantae; phylum Streptophyta; class Magnoliopsida; order Gentianales; family Apocynaceae; genus Parsonsia; species Parsonsia alboflavescens. The sequence goes on along the minus strand of JAOXNR010021065.1, from coordinate 12,773 downwards.
TAGCCTTGTATCTTCAATTTCTAGCCTTATTCATTCAATTTCAGGCTAGCACTACATTACAAGTTCTTCAACTTGCCAATCATCTTCAAGCATAACTTCTTCAATCTTGTCACGAACTTCAAGTTATTTTCATGGTCTACCTTTAATACCATCCTTGCTACTTTCACCTTCAAAGTTCCATGCTTATACTTGAAATATTGATCTTTGTACAAGATCTCCCAATCATTGTTAATATCATCTTCAATCTCCAACAAGTCTTTCTTCATTCTTGATCTTCCAACCTTGTATTTGAAATACAAGCTCTTGTACCTAACCTCCTTTCTTTCATAAGCATCTTCATATGAGATCTTCCATGAATTTTCCCATGCCATGTATGCTCCTTGATCTCCATCACGACGGCTTCAGAAGACCATTCTTTTCCATGACCACTAATATTTCTACCCTCAAGGTCTATAGGGGAGTTGTTACTAGGTTTGGAACGGTCTTCCTCTTCTTATCTGAAGGTACTCCTTTTGAATGAGGATCCTTCCTGTCTCTTTTTAATGATCGTGGGCCTTTTGGACGACCCTAATTCTCTTTCTTAGTGGTTGAGGCAAAACTAGAAATCTTCTCCAGGACTGGCATCTCTTCAACTTTTATTAACTTCTCAAGGACTGTTTGTAGCTCCTTGATGGTCCGACAGCCTAAGGGCTACATATCCCAATTGCAATCCTTGCTTGAAGGCAGTGATATAGGTAGCATCGTTCTTCTGCTCTATTTCCATAGCCTGGTCATTAAAACTGTTGGATATGCCCTAAGAACTATGATGATTTTACTTAGTTGACATAACTTTATATCATTATATAATTTACTTTTATATATTTGTTTCATTAAATAAATTATGTAATATCCTCATAATAGTTTATTTCTATTCTTAAAACATCCCTAGTCAAGTGTTGTTGAGATTAAGATATCAATAACATGCCGAGACTAGTATATGCTGATTGATGACGGCCGTCATGGATATGAGATATCAAATCATCACATAGGTACACATAGAGTATCATGTACTAGATTGACCCACCATGAAATCACTTCATGGATTGTTATATGAGTGTCATGAGTGATTTCATTGTGATAATTATGTCTCATCTTTTGACTTGAGGTTATTCGAGATTCCTACAAGAAAGATTGCATGCTTTGATATTATCAAACGTCACTCTTAACTGAGTGGAATATAAAGGCATGTATTGAGTATGTCCTAATTTGTGCTATGGAATGTTGAATGATCAAGATAGGATTTGTCCCTCTTAGATAACAAGAGAGTGTTGTCTAGCATTCTTGTTTGAGTAAGATTGTGAAATGCATGGCCATGCTTGAATAAGTAGATATGAGATATTTATCTTATTCGGTTTAGTTAATCTACTCGGGGGCTAGGAATTGAGATATTGAACTTTACGAGTATGACATGTTCCATGACGCGTATTTAATTATGACTTCCTAGACAAGAGATTAAGACATGTTATTTTTATCACAGAAGGTTTTGTCTTGTCACCAACATTCTCGTTAATTGGATTGCAATAATGTGTTGCTAGACACTGCTTACAGTATATGACATTAAATATCATTTATGTCAAATCCGAATTTTATGAGGACCTATTGGGTCACACATTCAGAAAGTATCGCTTAATGGGCATTATCTCGTTCAGGACCTAAACATAATTAGCTAAAGTTGTTTAGGCTAATTCATAAATAGGAATTACCAAAATATAATTAAGAGTTAATTATGTGACTGAATTGCATTTTAACTTGGACAAAATTATAATTCAGTTCTCTCTGATAGACTTCTCATTTTTTGAATTCAAATGATAATTCAAAACAAGATTGATTTATCCAGAAGACTTCTTATCACGAAGTCTTCTAGGGTTTTTGAAATTGAACGACGTTTTTTTTCATATCAGTCTTTTTTCTATTAGAATGTTTGCATAGAAAAAAAAAACAGAGCGTTCAGAAAAACCGAAAAATGATAAAAACATATATTCACCATTGCCATTGCCTTCGCATAATTCCTATTGCCTTATTCATGAGATGTACATTGGAAGTAGACGTTCATGTGACAAAGTAGAGGCAAAGACCGAAGATTTTTGTTGGTGACTACAGACATGAGATTTCGACGTTCATCGTCTGTTTGAGAATTCAAAAAAAGGTAATGTCAGTACCCTCTCTAGACTCTCTCCGATCGATGCCTAGAGGAGGTCTATTTGTGGCCTTCCCTAAACGACTGTAGTAACTTCTCATGCTCTCACCGAACTTTTGTTTGATATTGAACAGATCGTTGATGCCATTTTTACACCTTTCACTGCTCTGATAGTTCTTCATAAATAGCTCCTTGAGCTGAGTCCAGCTCGAGATACTTGCCTTTAGAATTCCTTTGAACCAGGATTTTGCTTTCTTGGTCATCGTGGACCGGAAAGCTCGGCACTTGACATGGTCAGGGTACTCAAAGATTTCCTTGTATTAAACGTATTCATCTATGTGTTGCAATGGTTCCCTTGTGCCTTCATACTTCGCCTGCACTTGTGGGGCTTTGAATCCTGGTGGCATTCGAGCAGTCCTGATGCTATGGACGAATGGCGAGGCTCCGCTAAGTCCACGCTACTCTATATCTCTTAATTTTCATTTTCTCCTAATTATCTGGGAGAGTTGTTCTAATTAGTGGATTCAGGACTACCCCTCGAGCGTCGCTACTTGTCCTTTCGATCGGGCTTTGTTGAGGGGGTATCCTTCCTCCAAGATGAGTTCTTAGTGAGCTCCCCTGCTCGTCAGTACTGGTTTCTTGACATTGACCTCGTGACATGGCAGCTCAATTGAGCCTGTCTCCTTGGTCATAACCTCTTCCATTGCTCAGGGTTTCTCTTAGGTCGGCCATAGGTGGGATTCGTCCGCCTTGTGATCTTTCTTGTGCCTGACCCATCTCTCAAACTTCCTTATTAGGTCGGAGGCCATTCCTTGCTTCTGAAGGTTGGGGCTATTTAGGCTATGTGCAACCCCCTTGATCTCGAGATGGTTATGTCTCTCTCTAAGATGGTATAGGAGTACGTCCTATTGACATGTAATCTCTTTTGCTTGAGATTCCTTCGAGGATAGCCACCATGCATTCTAAACACCCAACTCCCCCCTGATCTCTGTGATCTGAGGTTGTTGCCATTGTTGGTCTAGTCGGGGTGCCTCTGTCCTCCCCTTTCACGCTCGGATGGACTATTCACCTAGAACCTTCGGGAAGGCCCAGACCGAGATGGTCTCAGTTGTTCTTGTTGATCAATTAACCCTGGATTATTGTTGTTGTCCTCCATTGGGGATGGGCCTTTTGGCATTACTTCTTCAGTGCGCAATTGTGTTCTGCTGGGCGATCTACCACGGGGTGGTGGCTAAACGCACATTGGTTGTGATTGAGTCATCACGATTCTTGTGTATTTTGTTTTGTGCATAGGGAGGAAAGCTAGGATTTGGAATGTTCGTCCCACAAACAGCACCAGAAGTGATGGAGCTTGAAAATAGCCCCCGGGTCACCCCGAACCATGATGACGTCTACAATCGCAACCTGTGAAGAAAAGAATTAGGTCACGAGAGTGGGCTGTCACCCGGGGAATGGCTCCGATGCCTAAGTCAGTATTTTGAGAGAGTAATCTTTAGTAAATTAGCTCAACATCTCTTGCGTTGTCCACGGACTGTGTGTGTTTTGATAATATTTATTAAATCCAGTGAATTACCTCTTTGATCTGGGTTCTTCAATTACTAATTATCTCACAATTAGGATAATGGTGAGATAGTATCATATCCAACCAATTGTTCCTAGAATTGTGGAGTTTCCCTAAGTTGGGATACCTTGCCATTCACGTCTCTGGTAGAGAGCTACAAGCACACTAACGACCTTTAAACCAATTTCGCAACCCACCCATGGATGTCAAAGGTCTCGACTATCTCTTTTGGGTGGTCGCAATGAGTGATTATAGGTTCATAGAACGTTTTAGGAGTTGAGCACATTTAGTCGTGGCGTGGAAGATGTATGAGATGGGTTGGAGCTCACTGGGTCGAAGGTTGTGATTCGGTGAGACCTCTCCTAGGCTCATTTTTAAGGTTAGTGACCTTGGAGGTTGGTAGTAGGAGGTTGCTTCCCACCTTTCCTCTTGACTCGTGGTCCTATTTGGGTTGGTTTATCCGTGTCGTGCCCGTTTCTCCCATCAATTATATCAAATTTTTTGAAATTATCTAATATAGATTTAAATACCTAAATCATTTTATTATTTTACTTAAAAAAGAAATAATAGAAATAATACTAAGTTACACAAGAAATAACAGAAATAATACAAGTCAAGGGGAAAGGTGGGCAGCGACCTCCTACCACTAACCTCCAAGGTCACTGACCTCCCAAAATGAGCTCAGGAGAGGTCTTACCGGACCATGACCTTCAACCCCGTAAGCTCAGACGTTTCTCATACATCTTCCATGTCGCGACTAACTGTGCGCAACTCCTAACACCCTTTATGAGCCTATAATCACTCAGTGCGACCTCCCAGAAGGGATAGTCTAGAGCTTCGACATCCACGGGCAGGTCGCGAAGTTGGTTTAAAAGTCGTTAGCGAGCTTGAAGCTATCGACAAGAGACGTGAATGACAAGATATCCAAACCTAGGAAAACTCCACGATTCTATGAGTAATTAGCGAGATATGATACAATCTCACAATTATCATAATTACCTACTGTCACGTAATTAAATAGTCCTGATCAAAGAGGTAACTTACTTAATTAAATATATATGATCAAATTACAGACAGTCCAAGAA
>JAOXNR010021034.1:0-26205 GCA_028571225.1 Parsonsia alboflavescens | reverse complement strand
CCCCACCCCACCCCCCCCCAAAAAAAAAAGAATTTTCTTGAAGCTAAAATAGTAAAATCAAAATAAAAACATTTTGAGAACTAATCAAGGCGTTAGGTTAAAATACAACATAGTTGAGGGGGCAAAAAGAGAAAGAGGAGAAACATATCAAGGGTAATATTTGGAGAAACATACCGTTTCGAGTTGGCTTTTGAGATCTGTAATCCCCTCTCCAGTCTCCCATCTTCCCGCTTGCTCTACTTTTGAAAACAAAATCCCATTTTCGCCATTATCAACCAACTCTCACATCAGCTATCATTCTGCCTCAGAGTGAGTGAATATTCCGGCAAATGGAGTGGGATTCCACTCTCCTCGACGAAGACGATTCTCTTCTTCAACCGACCCCAACTCGCGCCGCCAATCGCATTTCTCCGGCGAGTCTGTGCTTTTTCCTTCATCTTTTCCCTCTCATCTACTTGAAATTTGTTCTCTTTCGTAATGCATTTCCTGTGTTTCGTGCGTGTATATATTTGCATTTAGTGAAATGTATTATGAAATTGTATTCATCAATGTCGAGCTCTATGGGTTCGTGATGGTTTTGGTTAATTTTCGAATTTAATGTACTCAGGATAATACCTAGGTTGTTTTTGGGTCTTGGATCAGTGTCCAATTACCTGAAAATAAATTACTCTTTAAACTTGTGATTCTTGTTTAATAACTGAGCAACAACATTATAAATTGTTATCACCGGGAAGACAGGAACCATTGCAATAGACAATCCAGTGCTGTATTTATTAGCTATGCCATTTTCTTATTGCATGTTGGGGGAAATTATTTATACATTGTAACTCTGAGACAACAGTGTTATTTTTTCATGGAAGCTTTGTATAGGAGTACTTGTGTTTTTCTTTCATACATATGTATATATGAGATTCGTGCCTTTATCCCTCTCTGTCAGATACCAGCTTGATTCAATTTGCGTAGTCTTGATAGAGTGTGAGAAATAAAGGGGAAAGGATAACACAGGAAAACGAGCTTTTTTGATATATTGTTACCATTGCAGAGTATTCCAGAATCCCGAAGGATTCAGTAAAGGATAATTATTTATCTTCTGAAGATACTAGAAACAAAGAGAATATCAGCACAAACAAATGTGAAGGACAGAAGTTGAATATGGAACCAATACAGATGAAGAAAAAGAGAAAGGGTGGAGGGTACAACTTGAGAAAAAGTTTGGCATGGGATCGAGCATTTTTAACTGAAGAAGGTGCTTACTCTTTTATTACAGAAATATTCATTTCAACAATTGATTGGGAGAATTATGACAGAAAGTGGAAGCTTTGTTTTTTGTAGGTGTTCTGAATCCGTTAGAGTTGTCTATGATCAGCGGGACAGACATAAATTCTTCCAGAGGGGGCTTGTCCACCATTAACGAGGATGAATCACTTTCCAATGATAGTCAATCTAATACGGACTCTGGTGATTTGCAAGTGCTTGAAAAGAATCTATTCAAAGAAGTCCTTGCTGTATCTACGAAAAATAATACTATGCATTTGCCTCCAAAGCAATCACCTGCTTGTGCTCACAGGGCTTCAACTTCTCTGGTCAGTAAGCCTTTGTGAAACTTTATCATTTTGGTTAGTTTAACATGATTTGCTGATTGTTTCTGTAAAAGCACTTATTCGCAGGTTTCCCCTAAAGTTCTTAAAACTTGTGGTGCTAGTAGAGCAGGGTCAAGTGGTGGTAGCTGTGCACAACCTTTGCCGTCATCATCATATCCTTTATACTGTACTGTATAAATTTTCATAATGTTCTTGTTTACCTAAGGCCTGGTTTCTGCTCTATTTTTCAAGTGGTGGCTTAGTTTCTGCTCTATTTTTCATCTACAGACTATATGTATGTTTTACCTTAATATTTTTTTGTACTCTAAAAAGGCCTGCAACTGTAAATGCTCCTCAAGCTGTGAAAAAGGAATCAAAACTTCCAAGGATTCCTCCTGTTCCAAGGCCAGGACATTCTTCCACTCTGAATAATAAAGGTGCTACACAAGGTGCTAGTAATGTGAAGCAAAAGCAGAAAACTCAACCTGGTAGTTCCTCTGTTACTTGAATTTCTTTTGTTTAAAATTTTCTATTCTTTTATCTGCATCTGCATAGAAAATTTAATTACCTTGTACTTGCAGTTAGATTGCCTGATTGGTTTTTCTGGTATAATTGCAGTAAAATTGAGTCATTGGCTGAACAAATACATCTTTAGCTTTAGTTGCCAATTATAACTATATATCTCATGTACATTGTACCAATTCTGTCATTTCCTTGATGCAGCAGTCATTATTCAGAAGCAGACAAATCTTGCACCAAAGTTCTCCTCAAGAAGTGTAAAACATAATCAGTCTAAACCAAAGGCTGTTTCTGGAAAACCATCAGCCTCACATTCTGAAAGAAAAGCAGTAAGATATACCATGTCTCCTTAGTCACATTGAAGCTGCATTACGTTGAAATTTTGTTCGTCATCTATGGAATGTCCATTAGCTAATCACCATCTTGATTCTTCTCCACATTCATTTGGGCAGTTAAATCAACCAGCTGGAAAGAAAGTTACTAATACTTGTCCTAAATTGATTCTGGACAATGTGGGTCCATCTATCACAGTGCCTCTGCCTGAGTGTGTAGATGGTTCCTCAAAAGTAGCAGCTTCTCTTCCACCAGACACTTCCACAAGTAGCACTAATCAACATAAACAGATTCTGTCAGTGAAACCATCAGGGCTGCGAATGCCTTCTCCATCTTTGGGATTTTTTGGTCAGGTATGCTGTTGTTCAATGAAGATATTCAATTTACATGTGTAATATGCTTGTATATGTCATTTACTTTTAGAATCTTATTTTTGGAATCACTGAATCTTCATTTTCAGCCAAAAGCTCCTGTTTCACACTGTGCTTCACACAGAGTTGCTGGATTGAGGAATCCTAGTTATCTTAAGCCACCACATTCACCAGTGAGAGTCATTGAAGTTGTCAATGATTCCATGCAGAGTGTAGATACTGTAGTCTTAAGGTCAGGTCCTGATTCTCAAGCTGTGTCACATGGAAGGATGAAACAGAATGTTGGAGAAGATTCCGTAAAGGACTTGCGCTTTTCTAATGAAGATAAGCCTTCTGAGCCCAAGAATGATAAAAATGTAATTCATAGCAACTTGGATGGTTGTGTTCTTCGTTGCACAGAAGATAGAATATCCACTGGTAGTGACTGGGAAAAGTGTGATTTGTTGCTGCAAGAAAACACTGTGAAGTATGCTAAGGATGTCTCTAGAACAAGAAACTCCAGTGAAAATTCATTAAGCTCTCTGTATGATCTTCATCATGTGTCTGAGGAGCATGGGGATATACTTGAATCTTCTAGTGGTGAAGCTGGTAGGTTAACATGTGGAAATGAGCACTTGTCGGGAGAAAAGGGCTGCTACAGCAAAGATTCACAGAATCATTCAAGTGAGAATCTTGGGAATGCAGATATTGAAACTCCAGGATATATGAAAACTGAACAGAAAATTTCAGGTTCTTTATCCCAAGAAAGATGTGAGAAGTTAGAAAAATCTCTTTTAGAGGATGCTATGTCTTTTCAATCACATACTGAAAAGATGGAATTGCAGATGACAAATGTAATATCAACCTCCAGATGCAAGAACATTCTCAATGACATCTCAGAGGTTGGTGACTCAAATGGCTTTTCCTGTAAAAGTTTAGAGCAGTCTCAGTGTCCCGAGAATAGCCTTGGTATTTCTGCTACTGTTTGTGCGTTTGTTGAGAAAGATTCTGAAGAGTGCACACCTGATGTCACCAAAACACTTCCAGGAACTATGTTAGACGTGATGTGTAAAAGTGAAATAGATAGCTCCAATGAAATATCTCAAGTGCCCCTCCTATTGCAAAATGAATGCATCGACAAAAGCAAAATTGCTGGAGAAGCTCTTGCAAAAGACCCAGTGCAGTCTTTAGTCAAGATAACCTCTTCAGTTGAAAATGAAAACTACACGGTCACTAAAATTTTTGGTTCTGATGTAATTTGCAGTGGTGGCATCACATTTTCAGATTCTCATTCAGCTTCAGATGAAGCTGCAAAGTCATTGGATACAGATAACTGCAGAGCATTTAATGGGAATTATGTGCAAGATCAGCAAGTCAATGAGGTTGATCTTGCGGCAGAGGATCCTAAACATTTGACTTTTGCTGGTGCATTTCTGGAGTCTGAGATAGCAGATGCAAATTGTGTTGGTTTGCCAACAGAAAATAATTTGCACAGCAAAGACCAGAACTGTAATGTTCAAAATACTCCAGAAGATGATCCAACTGCTTATAGCACTTGTGTGATTCCATTGGAAATCTCATACATATCACAAGGGAAAAGTGCAAGGCAAATCAATAAATGTGTAGAGGATGAAACTAGTTTGAGAAACCAATTGCAGGAGCTGGATCGGGATGAGTTAATGGAATCCTGTATTGGCCATATGCAGCTGGTGGCTAATCAGTTTACAGCAGTTGTTGGTTTTGAAAAATCTGGAGAAGCAGGATTGCCTAATGTCTGCATATTGGGTGAGAAAGTTCCGCAAATGAATCAGAGTTTGAATCCTGATGATTGCTCGTCAAGGGAAAGAACTGTAGTGGCAGAACTTGAAGAGAATGCTGTCTTTGAGAGAGGAGTAGATGCAATTTTAGAAGCAATTGATGCTAGTGAAAGTGTTTTAGAAAGCTCAAGAAGAGTTTCCAGTACACCAGCTCAATTGGTTGATGGTGATGATGGAGATGTCAATAACAGTGCCTTATGTGTTGTGAATACGATGCCTGGTTGTGGGGAGGTTGAGCCTTCATCTGAAAGAACTGCAGTGGGAGAATTAAAAGAGAATGCTGTCTTCGAGAGAGGAGTAGATGCTGTTTTAGAAGCAATTGATGCTAGAAAAAGTGTTTTAGAGAGCTCCAGAAGAGTTTCCAGTACACCAGCTCAATTGCAGGTTCATGATGATGATGGAGATATCAATAACAGTGCCTCATGTATTGTGAATATGATGCCTGGTCATGGGGAGGTTGAGCCTTCATCTGAAAGTTGTAGGTCTCTTGCTGGAAGTTGGATGAACCATGACGTGAAGCATGAAGGTAAAGCCGATCCAAGGTCCTTTTATCCGGGATGACATTGAATTCTAAATATGTCCATCAATTTTCAAAATTTTATTCTGCTGTTCATTTAGGTTTGCTGGTTGAAGATCTCACATCTTCAAGAAATAGAGATCACAGAGCCAACATATTGAAGAAGAATGTCCTGCTTGATGAAAAGAAGGCCAACATTCCTCAGGACATTGATAGTCATGCTGAAGAATCTCATAGTGTCTTGGATGCAGATTCATGTTTTGCAACGGATAAAGACAGAACTTCATCAATGCCAGAACAGTACTGAATTAAATTCTCAACTTGCTATTATGTTTACTTTTTGGAGTATCTTAGATGTGTTTCTGTCCCTGCAGAAAGAGATCTGAGAGCTCAAGGAGAAATAGTGCCAGAATAATTGTGCCAACAAGTGCAGTTCCATTTTCTGATGAATGGTTGGCTGCCATGGAAACTGCTGGGGAGGTAATTTGGGACTTAATATCTCATGTTGAATGACAGAGAATGATGTTTAAACTCCAAATAGAAATCAGAAAAAAACATCTAACTACTCATGAACTTAAAAGTAGTTTTCTCATTTTGAATTAATGGACCTCTAGAAACATTTATAGGAGAAAAACCTTGGCAACTCAGCCAATTAGTTGTAGTCTGTGATACTGTCGTGAAAAAAGATTAAAGAAGATGTTCAATGGTCCTTGCTTCACCATAATGTCTTTGATATTTTTATGGTATCCCACCTAGCCCACAGATACCAAGGGATAACTAAACAGTACCGAATTTTGTATAGCTGCCATGCAAGAATGTCATCAACATGCCAATTACTTTGTCCTGATCCATTTTTTTTACCAGTTCTTGTAATTTCATCTCCCTGGCAATTTAGATGCCACAGAAAAAGTAACTGATTTGGAAATTAATGAATGACATGATTCATCATGCAATATGCAATCTTGTTTGTTGGTTGCAACAGGATATCTTAAAGATGAAAAGTGGTGCCGTGCAAAATTCACCAACCGAGAAACCTGTGCCTGAGCCAGGTCCATGGTCTCCGGTATGCCATTCCCCTAGTCTCTTTTCTAAGTTGGAGAAACGTGTAGAGCACCATGAAACAAGATGTAGATAATGAATCTTCAGAGAGCTCTTGATGCATGAAGCAATTTATTGATGTTCTTCATTTTGATGGGCATTCACCTCTTGAATCTTATTTTCTTCATCTTCTCATATTCCAATACATATGCTAGGTATGAGAAACAAATGTACTAGACAGTGTGTCTTTTCTGGATAACCTTTTCCATGTCTTCCAAGGTAACAGCTGTAGCAGTATGCTCTCTATAGAATCTAGAAGGCATATTAACCTGAAATTTTTTGTCCCAAATGCATATAGAGCATCTACCATATTCATACTCATTGTCATAGGCATTTTGGACACTGATCTCTCCCCTTCTATTAACATCATGAATTATTTGACTGGTGGTTTAATTAGAGAGAGATGAACTTGAGAACAAAAAGAAAACACTAATTTGAAGTTATACCGATTGGTCCTTCATTACTATCCAATCACTATTCCATTCTCACAGTTTGAAGTGTATTCTCGTGATTTTCAGGTCAAAAGGAAAAATAATACAATTGGACCTTTCGACTGTACAAAATTCACCAACCATTTGCCCTTTGATTCTCAATAGTCCATTGGAACACAGGCTCAAATTCAGTCTTTGTACCGGACAGATTTCCTGACACGGCAGGGAGGAAATAATATTCCTTGCTTAGACATCCTAATAGGAACACTCTTTTTTGCTGTTTTCAGAATAACTTCCTCTGGTTTATTGATCATCTGGAAAACTGCTGACTGCTGTAAAGGAACTGTATTGTTTAGACTTTGGCTCAAAACTCTCTTAATTCTGTTAATAAGTTAAATCCCCACATTTGCAAGTTTCTTCAAAGCAAAATTTGATTCTATGATTTTAATGGTTAAGAAAAACTTCAGATGATTCTCTTTGTATGCTTCAATTCTATTCCCAATTTCTTAAATGTGTGCAAAGTATTGATTTCTCCAATTTTCTACATTCTGGTTTAACCTGAGTTGCCTATAAATTATCTGAATTCTAGTTAGTTATACATTAGAAACTATTCAATGCCACAAAAATTTAAATAAAGTAATTACTCCATCAGTTTCTTTTTATCAGGCGTTTGCGGCCTTTGTTCGGAAACATAAAATATGATTACTCCAACACAAAAAGGATGAAAATAAAGAAAGAGGAAAAAAAAAAAAGTGTATTGGTTTTTTGTTGACGATTCTTCAGCTTCAAAGAATCAAAAGGAAGAAAAATATCGGAACCGTTCTGAAAATTGTGAAGGTCACCGTCACCGTCACCGCCAAAGATGCCGCCACCGCCAAAGATACTGCATTGCCAAAAGATGGGAAACTCTGCCCCTGTGACCCCAACGTCACTGCTCCTCCTTTTCTTCATCTTCCTCACAGACAATCCCCCCGCTTTCCTTTTCAACTTCGTTTTCCCATTACCGAACTCTGCTCTCCCTCTCCCATTCTTTGACCACCCGCGTTGCCAACAAAGAAGAAGCCAAGGTAGCCAACAAATACTGAACGAGGAAACACGGCCCACGAGAATTCCCTGTTTTGGGCACCCGTACCCCCAAAATTCATTGCTCCCCATGGCCAGGTCCGCACCTGGACTTATTACTTATCTTCATCTGTCTTCTTCCATAAGCAGAGGCATGAGAGTGATGGAATTTTTTTCCGTTTTTTTTTTTTTGTTTCAAAATTTTGCAGATAAGTTAAAAAATTTTTGTTCTAATCAGTAAGAGAGAGAATGAAAGAAAGGGGTTTTGAAGTTTAAAGCGAGAGAGATGGAGAAAGAAAACAACCAAAACCTCGTGCCGCTAGTTTCTCCGCTTATCCCCGGATTGTACGCCACTGCGAATTTCACCTCCTTCTTGCGAATTTCACAGCAGCTCAATTCTCTCTCCAAAGCTTCCTGCGCACCAACTTTTGATTCGACAGTTGATGCCGCTTTCTCTTTTATGAGATTGAATCTTCTTCTTAGCTTAGGCCATAAGAGCCGGTCTCTGAGGCTACGGGTGGTACCTGTGCCGGTGAGGCATCGATCGGTCCTAGAAACGGCGGCAGCAGTGCAAGGAGGAAGTCTGGAAAGAGGTGAACGGGATTTTTCATAAGAGGTGAATGGGATCTTGGAGAAGAGGCTAAGAGTCTGGAAACATCAAGAGAAGATGAATAGGCTCGAGGATAACATAGGAAGTCTATTATAAAATATATTTACGAGTGCGCAGAACTGACTTATAAAGTGGGATGACTCTAAAGCCCTTTAACCTCTTATAAAAGGGGATGGAGGGAGTATTATTTTTATTAAAGGATGAATCTGGAACAGAAAAATTCTAAGTATGAATGTCTATTTAGGAGAATCATTGTGTGTTTCCTTTTCGGCAGCTTTATACCTATACATGGAAGCACACACAAGATAGAACACAAAATTGAACGCCAAGAACACACAAGAAGTCCAGAAAACATAATCTAAACTCCCTTTGTTGATGTCATCTGGCAACCATTCTGTTACCTTTCTAAACATATCCATTAAAGCGTTCCCCAAATAGAATGCAACTCCGATAAACATAGCAACAGCTGCAGTTGATGTGCTCTTCAGGGAGACAGGAAATTCTAGGTAATAAAATGCAATATTTCCAGGAAAAATAAAACCATCTGAAATTCCAGCAAGGGCCAGTCCAGGCACGAGCCAGAACATTGACATGGGTATCACTGCTGCAGGATTGTCCTGGTTCTGATGCAGGATTTTAAGCCTCCTAGACTCAACCAGGGCCGAAGCTGCCATGCTAAGAATAGTCATCAGATGGCCTATTCCAATCCGCTTCAGAAGCGTAATGGGATGACTGACGAACCTTTCCCACAGGGGATACATTATTCTGTCTCTAAAGATGACAGTAATGGAAGGCCATATCAATATGAAGCTTGCAATGGTGCTGGCTGGAAATTTTAGATGAGTCCCGAGATGACGGTTCATTGTCAGAGCTTGGATCACTGTCATGCTCAATTGGACAGCCAGGGGTGTACACAAGAACACTCCTGTAGACCGTAATGGAAGCATTTTGGTAAGGCCTTTGAAGTCTTCTACCTCTTGTACTGTACATAGTTTCCATAGGGAGCTATCCGGTTCTGTTTCTCCTTCAGATTTCAATGCTGCACCGTTCAAGAAACTGTATTCCAGAGTAAAGTATTTCATAAAAACTAGAATTTCTTTGATAAGAATTGAAAAGTGAAGTGATGGAAATTCATACCTGAAGTATTTTGTAGGTAAGGAGGCAACAGGATTCTGTTTTTTATGAGAAGGGCGTTGGAAATAGTCTTCTCTGTTTGCTGAGAGAATCAATTTCCTTATCCTGGCAGCAGCAACAACAACACGGGCCAAGCCAACAAAAGGGCTCCCTTGTGGTTTGAGGTGACGATAAAACCTGTTGCCTGCTAGAAATACTGCTAATCCAAGAACATTAGCTGCAAAAGAAATGCAGTATCCCAATGTCCAACTAACATTATCTAGAGGATATACAATGGCAGTGGAGCTTATAAAAGTGGCCATTTGCATTGTTACAATGTACCAGTTGATGAATATGCTTTGATGTTTCGGTTTGTCAAATTGATTTGCTCCCATTGATGCAATGGTTTATCTTGTTCCTGCAAGCCCTATAGATGTGATGCAAAACGGAATAATATGATGGGAAAAATTATAGAACCTCAACTGTAAACAACTTCACTCGAAAGCTTTATCACAGAAAAGGGAAAATCAAGAATAAAACGACAATATTCTTGAGACACAATGAGAAACGAATTTTATTGATTGAAAACTCAAAACTTCATGAAAACAACAATGTCCCCAAAACCAAACAGAAATCGGCTTTAATTAAATCCTAAATCAAAAATTATAAAATTATAAAAAGACCCCTAAAGTTTTTAAAAGGCCCAAAAGTCCATCCAGATGAACCCGGATGGCCAAAAAATGGCCTTCAACACAGCAATGCTGTGATGAATACTCCTTGGACCGCCCCGGATGGACCTGTCAAATTTGAGCCCATTCTGACTCTCTCGCAACTTTTTAGTTCTTACGTTCCGATCCCACAAACTTTTCCATACTTCTCCGAATTATCTCCAATTGCCTTGAAACTTCTCCTGCAGCCTCTTGGACCTACGTGGGCCCTCCTGGATATCTTCCTGGGCCAGCTCTGCGTCAAGATGCCAGAGCCAAACTCATGTGTAAAACTCCAAGCTGGAGTTTTGACGGAGAACTACTGTGGCACAGATCAGATGATCCCTTTTCACATTTTGAATGCCCCAACTTGTTGATTGATGCTATTAAGCCTAGGAACAATGTCCCCTACAAATCCATGGAAAGGAATATGTTTTAGTCTGCTTGAATTTCTTGATAAAAATTCTTATGTAACAATCACAACTTGACATTAGAAGATTCAGATGACTAGGGATAATGTTCTTTTTTCCAAAAGGAAACAGAGTAACAGTTTTCTTTACCAGCAATGAGATGAGGGCAGATATCCAGACAACAGAGAAACAGCCCAGAAAGGAGTCAGCAAGAATGGCTCCTGCAATAGGTGACATCAAAGTGGAGCCACTGACCACATTGAGAACTTTAGCTGCACTAATGCTCTTTATGTTGAATTCTTCAATCAAGTACACAATAAGATTTGAAGTCCAACCTCCAGCAGCCAGAGACACGCCAGCCATGGTGGCTGTTCAAAACGGTACACAGGGAAACAAGAATATCAAAAGCATATTGACTCAGTCCTGTAGTTACTTGAAGTTGAAGAGTCCTGAATGAATTTCCCCATTCCCAACAGAAGTATACATAAGAGGAAAAAAATGAAAAGGGACAGAATGTATAGAATGCAGACCTATGATGAAAGGAAAGGTGATCCAACCGCCATGCTTGGCAGGAGAACTGGGAGAAGAGTTGGAGTTGGATTTTTCTGCACCAATGGAGTGTACTGTTTCCTCATCCATGGCAGCTGCTGAAGTTCTGAAACACTTGTATTAGCAGAACTATGAAGGTTTGAAATTGACGGTTGCATTAGGAATTCCTCAGTTTATATAGATCTAAACAGGGATATTTTGGTCCCAGCGGTGTGCGAGTTCGAATTAGTACAAAGTCGGCTCGATAAAAGCGCAGACCATACTCTTGATTCTCAACGTCGATTCAACTTTTCTTTTAAAAAAACAGGATATTTAGTGAAATATATCATGAAATGTTTCCTACTCATTGAAGTCACTATAAACAAAAGATTGGCATGACAAATACATTGACGTAGATTTTTCATTCATAAGGTGGACTATTCTTGATGCTCTTATTTTCTAGAGTTCAATACACAAGTTTGTGTTCAACAAAGTTAGTTTTTTTTTTTTTGTTTTTGATTTTGTGGCCCTGGAAGACATGGAACAGATCTCTTTCATCACGGAGGTCGGGACTTATTGTTACACCAAGATGCCTTTCAGTTTGAAAAATGTTGGGCCAAAATTTCAGCAGGCGATGCACAAAATTTTTAAGAAGCACCTTGGGTGAAATATCGAGGTCTACGTAGATGACATAGTGATTAAATCCAGAACTATAGAAGATTTCATAGGAGACATCCGGGAAACTTTCCGAACCCTGAAGACTGCTCACATGAAGCTCAACCCAGAGAAAATCACTTTCAGGATCTCTGCAGGAAAGTTCCTAGGCTTCGTGATCTCGGAGCGAGGCATTGATTAATCCAGACAAAATCAAAGCCCTCCTGGATATCGAACCTCTTAGAAATCTCAAAGAAGTACAAAGCCTAGCAGGGAAAATGGTGGCTCTAGGACGCTTTATCCACAATATGGCAGACAAAGGAGAAAGATTCTACGATGCCATAAAAAAGCCAAAGGACTTCTAGTGGTCTAAAAGTTGTCAGGAAGCGTTCATCAAGTTGAAGGATTTTCTGGGTAAACCTCCTCAACTAGTCTCCCAGAGATCAGGAGAAGAAATCTATATGTACCTGACCGCAATTGAAAAGGCAGTAAGTTCGGTATTAATAGTAGAGAGGTCAGGTCAACAATTTCCTATTTACTATGTTAGCCGTTTACTTCGACGTCCAGAGACCAGATACACGGACCTCGAGAAGTTTCTATATCTCATTATTATCCTTTCAAGGAAATTAAAGCAGTATTTTGAAGCTTATCCGATAAGAGTCCTAACAAATTTACCAATAAAACAAGCTCTGGCAAAGCTTGAACTCTCGAGCAGAATGATGAAGTGGTCCCTTGAGCTCTCTGGGTACCAGATCCAATTTGAGCCGAGGAAGGCTATCAAAGCTCAAGCCTTTTCTGATTTCGTAGAGGAATGCACCAGGGCACCTCTGAAGCCTATAGAAACTTGCGAAAACAACATCTGGACCATGTTCACAGATGGGTCTATGGAGAAGGAAAATTTTTGGGTAGGGATTGTATTGATCAGCCTTGAGGGAGTTAGATTCGAACAATGAATCCAAGTATGAACCTCTCTCAGCAGGCCTAAGCCTTGTAAGAGCCCTCAAAGTGCAGAGATTGCACACCAAAACTGACTCATGAGTCGTAGCCAACCAAGTAGCTGGAGAATGAGGCCAGGGAGGACAACATGGTCAAGTATCTCAAAAGAATAAGAGACATCGTATCAAAGCTTAACTACTTTCTCGTTGAACAGATTCCCAAAGAGCAAAACTCGGAAGTGGATACTCTGTCCAAAGTTTACAAAGAAGTAGCTAGAGCCAATGCCGAGCTGCTCGTGGAGCAACTATTCTCTCCCAACATTGATCAAGAGGAAAGTCTGGTCATAGGGGATCAAGCAGACTGGAAATATCCCATCTTCAGATTTCTTAAACACGGCGACCTCTCTGAGGACCCAAAAGAAGCACGTCGAGTGCGAAGATGGGCACCTCGCTATGTCTTGATTGAGGAAGACGAGGTATACTGAAGGTCGTACACATGGCTATTGCTCAAGTGTTTATGTCCAGGGGAAAGTAAATATGTGATCGACAAGGTACACAGTGGCATATGTGGCTCTCACATAGGAGCGAAGACCGTCACAAAGAAAATCCTACGAACAGGGTATTACTGGCCTACAATGGTTGCAAACGTGGAGGTGGCCATACAGAAATGCACTATTTGCCAACTGCATGGGAACAAATCACATCTTCCACCAGTGAAATACCAGCCAATCAATGCCTCAGTACCATTTGACATATGAGGGATTGACGTCCTTGGACCTTTCACAAAGGGAGTGGGGGGTGTGAAATTCCTCATAATCGCTGTAGAGTATTTCACCAGATGGGTTGAAGCAGAACTTGTGATAGTGATCTCATCTCAAAAGGTCCAGTCCTTTGTATGGAGGGACATCGTATGCAGATTTGGGATCCCGCAAACTATCATTTCAGACAATGGCTGTTAATTTACCGACGTTCCATTCAAGACCTTCTGCGAGAACCTCCACATTGAGCAAAGGCTGACATTTGTAGCTTACCCACAAGCCAACGGACTAACAGAGGTTGTGAACCGAACGATCCTAGAAGGACTAAAAAAGAGACTCACTGAGCTCGAAAGAGATGGTCGCAATGTAGATTGGCCAAACGAGATCCCCAGTATACTGTGGGCATGTAGGACTACACCTAGAAAGGCTACAAATGAAACCCTATTTAGTCTATGGTTCGGAGTAAAGCAATAATGCCAGTCGAGGTTGGAGAAACATCTTTAAACTGACCGAGTACAACTCAGTCTTAAACGAGAGGGAGAGAAGAATGGACCTCGACCTCCTTGAAGAGGTCAGAAACAAGGCAACCGAAGCGGGTAGGACATGTAAAAGGTAGGTAACAAATTTTTTCAACAAGCGAGTGAAAGAAAGACACTTTGCAGTTGGAGAAATGGTCCTCAAAATGTCGGACGCTGGCAAACAAGGTCAATTGACCAAGCTGCAAGAAGGCTGGGAAGGACCCTACCTAATCCAAGAAGTCTACAAAGGAGGAAGCTACAAACTAGCTAATCTTGATGGAAAACAACTCCTGAGACCTTGGAATGCCTATCACTTAAAAAAGTTTTATGCCTAAAGGTCACCTAAGAGACGAAAGACCACCTAGACCTATTGGTCACATTCAGCAACAACCTCAACAAGTTCAGCATGATTTAAAGGTAAGTTCTCCCAAAGTTTATGCAGTCATTACACTTGTATTAGTCTAAATTACTCAAGTGATAGTTTAATTACGCAAGCATGCCATTGTTGAAAAGATAATTGTATAAAAAGCAAAAATCTTACTCCAAGCAAAGATAGAAAAACACTAAGCTATTCATAAAGATAAAAAATAAAGTAGAAGGCGACAAACAGATCCCCGCAAAGTATTCAGTACATCCAAAGCACAAGTAATAATAAGAGCATCAAAACAGGAGATTCAGGGAGGTCCCAGGAGTGATAGCACAAAATCATTTTCGAGTTGGACGCTGCACTAGAGGGATATCATCTCTGTCATCCTTTTTCTCCACTGGGATACTGGCCGGAATGAAGCTGCCAAGAGGAGTTAGGGCTGAAATGCTTGTCGAGCAAGCCAACAGCATGATCAGACAGCGAGCAACTAAGAACAAATGGAGAGATTTGAAAAAAGGTCAAATGCCTTCTTCAAAAGATTGGGAAACATTTTTGCAAAGAAATCTGAACTCGAAATAATGGGGGATACCTTCAGGAGATTCCATAGCACAGGGAGTAAAGTCAAGAACCTCCTCATCCCCAACAACGGCCTCCACAACCTCTTTCCCCTCCTTAAACTGAGCTTCCCTAGCTTCACTGACCTTGGCCAAAGACTCTGTTGCGGCCATCTCTTCAGGGGAGGCCACTTCTTGATCCTCTTTTTCCTAGGGGAGGGAAGTAATCAAGCCAGGGCGATAAAGGCTAGAGTCAGTTTCAGGGTTGGTTTTCAGCCCAGGATTGAGCTTCCTAAGTTCGTCCACTATCCCTGTATACTGAGACATCAGCTGAGGCCCTAGCAAGGATTGCAGGAACTCTTGGAAAGCAAGGACCTTCGCCAGCCTCTGCATAGAAAGGAAGTCCTCCTCGTCACAGACCCCTTGCAGGTCCTCCAGCCTAGCATCAAGCTCGCTATTGCGCCCCTCTTGCTCTACCATTCTCCTTTCAACTGTATCCAATGTCTTGGACAGACTCTCGCTGCTAGCAGTGGCTTCAGCAACATTCCTCTTGCTTGTGACGAATAGTTTTCTGGAAGACTCAAGTGAGACATAAAGGTCAACGACTTTCCCCTCCAGCTGAGCCTTGGACCCTTGAAGCTCTTCCACTAAGGAAGCGAACTTTCGGTCTTTGGAAGCTCTCTCAGCCTGTCTTCTCAGCAACTCACCAAGGACCACATGACCCTACGAAAGAGGGAAAGAGTAAATCAACAAGCAAGGTTACTGAAAGATAAAGGCAAACTAAGGTCACCAGAAGCAACTTACCCCGGCATAGAAGGATTCCCCAAATTTCCCAATTTCTTCATCGGTCAACAGCCGACAAATCTCCTGGTCAAAAAGTTTAACGCACTCCATCAAGAAAGAAATAGCATGGGGCCATTGGAGGAGGGAGTTAGATGCCTCCATAGCCAAGGCAGGAACCCACCTTGCATTCCCCTCATTGTTGTGAATAGACAGAATAGAGTCGCCCAGCTTCTTGAGAGTCCCCGCAACCTTCTCCATGGCGCAGCTTGGGAATGAAGGCTTATGACAAGGAATAGCTAGGCAATTTCCTTTTCCAGAGGGACCTAAAGCAACCCTCTTCGGGTAAGGTGAAGGGGGGGAGGGAGATGAAAGGGAGATCTTGGTAGGTCTGCGGGAAGGAGTCATCCCCACAGCCGTGGAATCTCGTTTTGAGGCTCCTTGGGTCCTCTCAGCCATAGTAGATCTTCCCCGACCGCGAGGAATGGAAATTCTTGCAATTGGGAAGAATTAGTAAGAGGAAACTCTGTGAAATTCTGATAGTAAGAGGAGTTTAAGAATATCCTTAAGATTTGGGAGAATTTGAATTTGGATCAAACAAGGAAACCAGGGACCTTCAAAGCAAGTCAGATCCCCCTGGTTCGGGGCGGGTCGACGGTTCAGAAACCTAACCCGCCCAACTCTTGATAAAAATAAAAAAAAAAACAGCGAAGTGATGCAGGTCGGAGTTGTTGAAACCCAAACCAAGCAATCTTCAGAGATCTTCTCACAGATTTGATAGCAGATGCCTCATCTTCACTGACTGATATCTCATTCTTAGCCAACTTCTCCTTCTTGGATTTAACACACTGGTCCATAGTTCTCGTGGCCACTCTCCTAATAGCACTTCCGAATAGACTCATCTTGAAGAGAATGCTGAGATTCTTTAGAGGATTCTTCTTTAGTGGTGCTCTCTCAATCCTCCAATAGTGATCTCCCATCAATCTTCTAGAAACAAAGGAATGTGCCATTTCACAAGAGTCAGCCATTGAGAGAAAACGATGTGGTTTACTAGGAGCCACGGCCCCAAGGTGGTAATCCATAAAATACCTTAAGATCAATACAATTACAAGAAAAATTGTCCCAGGGATCGCGACTTAGAGACGGTAGCCAATGAATACCTGAAAGCCCGATCAAAGACTTGGAGATGGTAGCTCTTAATACCTGAAGGTCAGACTTACAGCCTGAAAATAGTAATTTCTAATGCCCGAAGGGAGGGTCCTAAGCCTTAAGATGGCGATCCTCAATGCCTGAAGGCCAGACTTGCAACCTATAGACGGTAATCTAGAACACTCAAAGGTCATGTTGGCAAGTCCCGAGGAGTGAGTGGGCAAAGACTTTCAACCACTACCCTCATGGGTCACGGACCCCGAGGTCACTGACCTCCAAATGAGTGGGATAGAGACTCACAAGACCACGACCTGCAACCTTATGAGTTCCAGCCTTACTCATATACCTTTTATAAAGTGACTAGGGGTGTATGAAGTCGAAAAATTATAAAGCCAACTCTTAGTTCTCAACTAGAGACACGAATGAAAAGGTACCCCGGAAGTTTGCCATTGCAAGAAATCAGCAAACACAGTGTAACAATGGCTTGAAGATGGTAATTTAGGCACCAGCGACCAAGGAGCTCGTTGGGCCTAAAGGGGGGTAATGATGGCTGAAATGGGCAAGACCCAGACTAAGAGGTCAACTCGAATGAGCCAGAGGGTCTAGTATCTTCAATACCTAAAAATCAGACTCATGAAGTCAACGAGGACACTTGGGCAAACAACTTGCCACCATCGACCTCCCGGGTCATAGGCTTAGAGGTCACCGATCTCTTAAATGAGCTCGGGCAAAGGTCTTGCCGGACCTCGACTTCGATCTGGCAAGCTCCGGTCCGAATCATAAATCTTCCGTGCCACGACTACTAGTGCTCAACTCCTAGCCACTCCAAGGAGCCAAGGGTCACTCGATGCTACCTCAACAGAGGAGATGCTCAAGTTTCGAGATGTTCACGAGGAGGTTGCGAAGTTGGTCTAAAGGTCGGCTGGTGAGTTCGCAGTTCTCACTAAGATGTGAATGGTAAGATTTCTCGTTCCAAGGAAACTCCGAGATCCTAGGAGCAACTGGCGGGATTTGATTAAATTCCACCGTTATCCTGATTGCCGACAGCGACATAAAGGGGAACTGAATTTCAGGAGGTAGTAGATCATTTTTTCTGATTACTTAAACAAAAATACCCAGTCTATCTGGGGGACAGATCAGAAAAAACTCTCTTACTTTCTTGAGAACAATTCTTACCGGAAAACTTTCCCTGAATAATAAATTAGAAATCGGAGCTCTTCCCAGAGCGAAAGCCCATTCTGGTGACCTTTCTTTCTTATCTTCTCGGGCTGCTGACAGCGGAGCTCCATCAGGATCTACAGGGTGATTCGGCCCAACACTTTTGGACCCCATCACTTTTTATAATTAGTGTATTTAAAATGGGGCCATATTTTCTTAATGATATTTAAATTCTTAAATTAAAAATATTATTTTGTGTATATTTGGATTATTTTGTGTATAGGATTGTATTATGAATGGACACGTTGTCTCATTTCTAGTTCTTCCATTATCAAATATAAATTATTTATCTCTTTTTTTTTTTTTTTTAAATTTAAGTTGTTTTATAATTATCAATACATATATATTTATTAAAAAAAAAAGAAATCAATTTTATTCATCATTTAATAAAAAGTGTCAAAAGCATAATAGTTACCATTTTTATATGCCTATTGTGCTATCACATGAAAAATCTTAAATGTTAAAGATATTAGTAGTAGTAGTGGTCATTAATATCTTCCATGGAAAAACATAAAAGTATAGTAAGTACTAAGTATTTATCTATGGAGAAAATTTTCCTTTTTAATGAAAGAAGGAAAAAAAAATTAATACTATTAATACTTTTTCTTTGAAGTACAATCAATACTAGATTTTTGAACGGACAAAAGAACTTGTAATTGTTATCGAAAAGTATGATACTCTTCTCATCATGATTCATATATAGATCGTTTTACATTTTCAAAATTTGTTTCATAATATTGTTTGCATTTATATAAATGCATGAATATTTGTTACATTTTTTTACTTTTACCTGAATATGTCTTTTTTTATTTAAATTTTTTATGTTATTGGACTAAGGATAATTTTCTAAATCAATTCATTATTTTTTATATCGTTAATACTTGTGAAAAACTTTAAACGAAATTTTAAGCGTGTGTGATTAGCATCCTTCTCCCCAGTTTTATGATTTTTTAGTTGTACAATTGACCTATTATTGTGTTATTATAAGTGTACCCAAAACAAGTAAAATAATTGAAGTAAATTATTTTTTTTTATGACAAATTCCATTGCACCTTTTTATATAAAATGAGATACCTCATGTAGTCGGAACTATACCGATGGGGCCGGATCGGATTTTGACTGGACCACCCTGTGAGCCATTCAAGAAACCAGCAAGGATCGAAATCTTCATGGGAAGGGGTGCATCCCAACATTCCGCTTTGATGCTAAAGTCAAGTATTAAGAGAAAGATAATGCAAATTGCTGAAGAGAGAAAAAAAAAAAATAGAAGATACCTGTTTATCTGATTGTGAATCCCTTTTATAGATTATTAAGTTGTATGTGATCAATTCCTTGTAGGATTAGTTATAGAGTCTTTGTTATGTTATAATTGGTAAATCCTTATTTTATTGAATATTGTAGTGATAAATATAAATTGAATAGGATTTATATATTTATATATTATAGGAATCTCTACAAAATAACTATATAAACAAAAGAGATTTAATGTATTTATACACTATAAGCATTTCAAAAAAATAAATAAATAAATAAATAAACAAAAGAGATTTAGTGTATTTATACACTATGAGCATCTCAAAAAATTTGAACAAACGTGAAATATCTGAGTGTATGATTTGTATGCGTACGGAGCGGAACGTGAGGGAGTGTGATATCATGTGAAAAGATGTAATGTATTTCGTGGCTACGTGGTTTGTGCAATCACTTGTTGTGCCTTGTGGTCGTTGTGGCCTTTATGCTTATGTCGCGGCCCGATCATGTGTAATTCAGCCATGTGTGAATGTGATAGCTCATGATTCAACCTATGCTAAGTTATGATTCGGCCTTGTGTGAATGAAGCCTTTTAAAGAATCAGACTGGGTTTCAGCCTTTGTAAATATGGTAACTTCAGACCCAGGAATAGGACAATGCTTCGAAATTGTGTGAAGAAATTAAATTCAAGAATTGGCAAATGTTACGACCTTGCGTATGAGGAATTTAAACTCAGGAATCGGCCAACATTTCAACCATGTGAATGAAAAATTTAAACTCATGAATCGACCCATGTTTTGGCCTTGTAAATGAAAAATATAAACTCATGAATTGGTCAATGTTTAGGCCTTGTGAATGAATTTAAACTCATGAATAGGCTAATGATTCGGCCTTGTGAATGAATTAAACTCATGAATCGGCCAATGTTTTGACTTTATGAATGAATTTAAACTCATGAATCGTCCAATGATTCGGCCTTGTGAATGAATTTGGTCTCATGAATAGGCCAATGATACGATGATGCAGGGCAAGTAGGCAAGCGTGATCAAGATTGCTTAATAATTTTATTTTCTTAATTAGGTAGAATTTTATTTTATTTCCTTAATTAGATAGGATTTTATTGTTTTATTTTATTTCCTGATTTTGGTAACCAAAGTCAATTAGGATTAGGATTTATTAATTATTTCCTGAATTTCACATAGGATTAGAATTTATTATTTTTTTCCTGAATTTCTCATATGATTAGGTTTTTTTGACAATAAGCCTATATATAGCCTCGACTTTGTTCTTTTTTTTCAGAGACAGATATACAGAATTGATTATTTTTTCTTCGATAAAATTTTATCGTATTGGTTACTTTTCTTTCTTCGTCCTTTAACTACTTTAGATTGAAGCTTGTTTATAGGAGAAGAATTCTATTTTCATTATTTTTATTTATGATGAGTTTAGAAGTTAGATCTTCGAAAAGCCTCAAACCTTGACGGATTATCCAAAGTTTGAGTTTTTCCGAAATTGTTGTTGTCGTACTGTTCATCACACTGTTAATCGGTTGGGTTACTGTTCATCCGAATTAAAGTTGTAATTTTTTTTTTTTTTGAATTCCTGCTATTAGATTTCTTCCAGAATTCCTTAATCCTCAACCTGCCACATCCGCTTGCATCATTCGGCCTCGTGATTTGGCCCTGTGCGAGTGCGGTGAGTCATGATTCGGCCTATGTAATTTGGCCATGTGTGGATGTGATAACTTATGATTCGGCCTATGTAATTTGACCATGTGTGAGTGTGGTAACTCATGATTCGACAATGTGTGAGTGTGGTAGCTTATGATTTGGCTTATTTAATTCGGCCATGTGTGAAGATGATATCTTATTATTCGACCTATGTAATTCGACCATGTGTGAGTATGATAACTCATGATTCGATCATGTATGAGTGTGGTAACTTATGATTCCACCTATGTAATTCGGCCATGTGTGAGTGTGGTAACTTATAATTCGACTTATATGATTCGCCTTTGTAATTCGACCGTGTGTAAGTGTGATAACTTAAAATTCAGCCATAGGTAAATGTGGTAACTCTTGATTTGGCATATGTGATTCGACCTTGTATCGGTGTGATACCTTAAAATTCGGCCTATGTAATTCAATCATTTGTGACATTCAATTTTAGATGGATGGAGTATATAATATCTATATGTCTACTCTGTTAGTATGCCGCTATTATTAGCAGCAGGCATAAGAACCCATTGGAGCACTGCTTCCCGTGGATGAGTTACAATTTTGTAGTCACATGGGAATGAAAAAGATATGCTTTTCTCTATTAAATGGAATTCATAGATTCTCAAGCTACCTCTCTCGTTAAAATAAACTTTGTTTCCTCCATTCGGGTGGTGTGATTGACCGATATTTACAGTCAGAAAAATTGCCCGATCTCCAATGCTCCACCCAGTTGGACTCGGAAACAAGCTTCGAAATCTTAATGTCTACGACCTCTCTGTCAGATGCTCTCGAACATATCTTCTCAACCAGTAGAAGCTCTCCGCAGGACTCGATCAGAAAAGGATCAGTATTCCAATTTTCGAGTGGGAAAGGAATTTATGGGAATAAATTGAAGTGTCTTTCCTTCCAAGACAATTCTCAGACCACTGCGCATACGCCCCCATTGCAATGTGCGACTGCCCATTCATATCCTTCGATCTTCTCTTTGTTAAAATCATCTTTTCCGACTCTACCAAAAAGTGGCAATTGGGATCTGAGGGTGGAGCGGTCAATATAAAACCATGAACACTTACACATTCAAATGGAGGTCGCATGATAAAATCCAGGGAAATAGGCTCTAAAAGAAAGTATTGTGAACTACTCTCATGGACAACAAACCACCATCCATAACATGAAGTCACAACAAACCTTAAATGTAATTCAGGGATCAATCTGTGATGAACTCTCCACGCCTCCTTAGATGATTGACCATAAGCCATGGATACGAATTAGAAGAAAATGGATGAATTCTGACATGCTAAGATTGAATATTGTAGATATGGTTGGTTACCGGTGTTTGAGAATTGCCTGACTCTCCCAGAGAATTGAGATTTGGATTTGGAGCAATGTGTTTCAAGTCATCGCCAACTTTCGATGAATCTTCGGTAATCGGACTTCACATTGATTCTACAATTGGAGTTCTTCAACGAGGGCAAACAAATGGGACATGGGTCGTTACTCCGAGCATTTCAGTGCCTTTTGAGAGAGTAGTCCGATATTACATAGAGGCCTTTATTATAGCTTGGGTGTTGGTCTGGCCGGAGGAGGACATGTTGGAGTATATAATGCCAAAGATAAATACTCTTTGTTGCAAAAGGATAAAATCCTGGATTTATATTTGTAGCAGCTATTTGCTAGTCAGATGGAGATCTCGTGGCTGTTTTCGTTTTGGACAAGAAAGATGATCAGAGAATTGTTCGAGTGTGCAGACTGGATTTGAAGAACGAGGTTTGGAAAGATATCCAAAATCTCAGAGATAAGTTGATTATGTAGGTAATGTAAAGATTTAAAAACCTCCAAAAGATTCAGGAAAATTCCGCACACCAAAAACCAGTGTGCTGTGCTGCATTTATAGAGTGAAGGATTTGTTACAGTGAAGGGAAAAAGGCTATCCCATATTTACAGGTAAGTAAAACAGAAATCAGAAATAGTGCTTGAAGAATAGCTCCTAGCTTTTACATGACTAACAACCTGAGAAACAAAGTTCGACATTTTCAACAAGCAATGCATTGTCTTTTGCTGAGACGGCTACCACTAAAGGAATAGCAAACCGTATCTACTTCCCAAAGATTTGTAGAGATGCAGGAGTATTCTATTCCATGAAAACTAAAAAATTCTGTTCCTTCAAGGCAAGTGTTTCTAATCAGATGGCATGTCGGCATGAAGTTTGCCATGGAGCACTTGGATAAAACCTTTGTTGAACGATGCTAGAATTTGTCTAATGAAAGTGAAGAATTTTCTAGAGCATTTTATTATGTAACACAAAGTATATCTTCTTTCATTGTACACCGATCTTTGAATAAAAAAAGCCCAAATGGTTATTCCTGAGACTATTTAGGAGAATCATCTTTTGTTCCCTTTTCAGCTTCAAGTACACTTTGAAACTTATACATAGAAGCACACACAAGATAGTACACATAATTGAAACCTCCCACCACACAACATGCCCAAAACACATAATCTAATCTCCCTTTATTTATATCATCCGGCAACCAATCCGTCGTCTTCCGCACCAAATCCATCACCGCATTCCCCAAATAGTATGCGATCCCAATAAACATCGCAACCACCGCCGTCGACGTGTTCTTCAGAGAAACAGGAAATTCTTGATAATAAAATCCAACATGACCTGGAAAATGAAAAGCCTCCCCAATTCCGGCAATAGCCAGACCAGGCACCAGCCAGAAAACGGACATTGGTGCCCGATTCTGATGGACCATTCTAAGCCTCCTGGATTCAATCAGAGCAGAAACGGCCATGCTCAGAATGGTCAATAGATGGCCTATTCCTATCCGTCTGAGAGGAGTAATTGGAAGACGAGAAGGAATGATTTTTTCCCATAAAGGGAATAATAATCTTTCGAGGAAGACGACGGTAATGGAAGTTGAGATTAATATGAATATTTGCATGGTGCTGGCTGGGATTTGGAAACGAGTAGTTCCGAAATGACGGTCCATTGCCAGAGCTTGGATCACTGTCATGCTCAATTGGATAACAAGGGGTGTGCATAAGAATAAACCAGTAGACCATAGTGGAAGCATTTTCATTAGGCCTTTGAGATCTTCTACTTCTTGAATAGTACATGGTTTTCCAGTGGTCTCTCCTTCAGCTTTCAGTGCTGCACGGTTCAAGAACCTGTCCCTCTCGTTTAATAACCAAGTTAACCACAAAATTTGACCTCTTTTTTTTCAACTTATCACTCAATTCATGTAAACACGTCAATTTAAGTACTTAATTTTATAAAATTGGACAATTTAACCATTATATGATGTCCATAGTTTATTACAACCTGGATCACCATCATTTACATGTCACTCTCTCTTACCCCAATAAAAAAAATTTAACATGTGTCTTTGAAAAATTAAGTGTCTCAAGGATTTAATTTATCTTTTTTAAAATTTAGTATATAAAATTTATCTAACAAAATAATCAAAGGTCACGTGCTAGATTTTAAAGACTCATGTCATTTTTTTACTAGTATAATAAGGAGTAAGACACAAGTGCATATTATAATAATAAGACACAAGTTAAACAAATTCAGAGTCATATAGTGATTAAATTATCAAATCCCATAAAGTTAAACAACTAAATTATCAAATCTCATAAAGCAAAAAATTAAAAAATTAAGTGTAAAAGAAAGGTGAAATTTCAATTGCTAAATTGCTCATAATACCTTAAAGAAAGTACCATTTAGATAAATTTTTTTCTTACCTTAGGGATTTTGAAGGTAAGGCAACAACATTCCTCTCATAATCTCCAACAGGAACCGGCCCTTGGTTATAATCTTCTCTGTTTTCCGATAGCAACAATTTTCTTTTCCGGGCAGCTGCTACCAAAACACGAGCCAAACCGGCGAAAGAACTCCCTTGCGGCTTGAGGTTTCGATAAAACCTCTTCCCCGACAGAAACATAACTAATCCAACAACGTTAGCAGCAAAGGAAATACCGAATCCCAGAGTCCAACTAAGGTTGTCTTGAACATATACTATGGCTGTGGAGCTTATAACAGTGGAAATATACAAAGTGACAATGTACCAATTGATGAAGATTTCTTGATGTTTTTGCTTGTCGAATTGATTTGCACCCATTGGTGCAATTGTGTAACGTGTTCCTGCAACTCCTACGGATGCCAGACCCAAACCCATGTATAGAACTGCAAGCTGGAGTTGAGATGTAGTAGAACCACTCCGGCACAGATCAGATGATCCATTAATCTCACATTTTGGAGGTCTCAGATGGTGGATTGCTGCTGTTAATAGTAGCAGCAAGGTGCCCTACCAAAAATTTAAGGCCACAAATGTTATTCTTACCCTGTGTAGTCATATTTCACTTTGTCTGTCTTCAAAAAAATACCATTCGGAAATGAATATCTATAAATTGAATGTTTCGTTTTCTATTTCCGTTCAACTTTACATTTTTTACAAATTAATCATTATAAGATAAAATCCTTTGAAATTTTTTTAAAAATTAAATGGCTAAATGGACAAAAGTCAGCTCATTGTCAAATCCCATAGAGTTAAATGCTTAAATAGTTAAATCAACAAAATTTGAGTGATCAAATTGACGTGTTTCAAAGTTAAATTAAAAATTTTAAAAAATGGAAAAAGAGTACAACTTCAATGACCATGTATCGGGGAAGGTGGGCTTTAGGTGAAAAGAACATTTTAGTATAAATCAAAATTAGTTAGAGGATTTAAAAAGTTAAAATTAAAAATAAAGGATCCACCTTAAAAGATGAACAAAGTTTAGAGATGAAATTTAACAATTTACCTGCTATGCTAAATATAAACAAAATCAAATCTTTTCCTTAAAATTGATTAACATTGACATTTAATTCTGGTAGACGATCATAACATTTAATAATAATAAAAGTTTTTGTATCTTATCTTATTATACAACCAAAGAGATAATGGAGAAGATAAAATGAATCCTGAAACACAGACTTAACAATCGATATGACACTGTTTCTAATCAATAAGACAACCTTGGACTTTTAAATAATGGAAAAAAAAAAAATGTCCCAACTTTTTCTAGCTTACACCCTACCTAACATTTAACTTAATCGTTATTTAACATTTAATTAAAACAAAAATTGCTGTCTCATACAATCAAGTCTGGCAACAAAGTCAGGCATATTACTATCTTTTATTAGGGGCCGGCGGACATATATTAGTAATCAATATCATCAT
>JAOXNR010021023.1:0-26209 GCA_028571225.1 Parsonsia alboflavescens | reverse complement strand
TAATGCTTTCCTTAACTTATTTGCTCTAGCTCTTGTGATAGGTCCAGCTGGTATGATTGGCATTGAATCTCCATCAAATCTCGGCAACCACCATCAACAAGAGCAAAAATATGGTTGTCTTCTTCACCTCTCACAAGATGGAATTTTCTTTTCACATGAAGGCTTTGTTTGTGGCTCCATTTTCAGATCCCTTGTAATCTTTGTAGTGTTTCTTTACTTGTTTGGTAATGTTTGATAAGTCACTTTCATTGTAATATTTGCTTTTGTCTTGTAGTGTCATGTTTTAAGCTTTGTCTCCTAGCTCTTTCTATCATGTGAAAGAGTTTTGTTCGTATAACCAAGCAGCAGCCAAGTCACAGGAAATCAAGCCTACTCAACAAGGAAGAATCAGCAGCTCTCACCCATGGAAGAAGTTCTCATTGTCATCTTCTATGTTGTGTCATTTCCATTTCGTTTTCCCCTCGTGAATTGTTGTAGTGTCTTGTGATCTTTTGATTACAAATCGTTCGTCTTAGGTTGTGAATTTCAGATTATCTTCTGAGTTGTAAGGACCTATCCTTTGTAAGAGGTAAGTTGGTCTTAGGTTATGGGGGATTCAAGTTAGAGTTAGTTCCAGTTCATGATCCAAGTTAAGTTGAGTATCAGTTGGTAGAGTGTCTACTGAAGTCTCTTGTAAAGTGTCTACTGTAAATATTTTCCGATCAATAATATCATGAGTGTTTCCCTTTCAATGGTATGCTAAGTCTTTCGATCTCTCTCTCTATATCTTTTTGAATTCCTAAAGAGTCTATAGTTCCTTCCAGTTTTCCCCAGCTATAGGTGAACTATGATGGCCATGTTAATAGGCGCAGGCATTATCCTTGAATAGTGAGTTAGAGGAAAAGAGTGAACCTGCTCGTGAGCGATAGCTTTAGGGGAAAGAAGTACTTGAGATGAACTGTGTTAGGGTAGTGCTTGAACCCCGATGGTATCAGGCACTACCCTGACACAATTCATCTCGAGTACTTCTTTCCCTTATAGCTATCGCTCGCAAGGGGGTACTCTTTTTTCCTCTAACTCACTATTCAAGGATAATAACTGCCCCTACTAATGTGAATGTCATAGTTTACCTATGACTGGGGAATGCTGGAAGGAACAATAGACTTTTTAGTAATTCATCAAGATTTCGGGAGAGAGATCAAAAGACTTAGAATACCAGTGAAAGGGAAAGACTCATGATATTATTGATCGGAAAATATTTACAGTAGATACTTTACAAGAGACTTCAGTGGACACTCTACCAACTGTGACTCAACTTAACTTGGAAGATAAACTGGAACTAACTTTAACTTGACTCTTCAATAACCTAAGACCAACTTACCTCTTATACAGGATCGGTCCTTACAACTCAAAAGACAATATGAAATTCTCAACCTAAGACAAAGAAACTTTGTAATCAAAAGATCACAAGACATTGCAACAAACCTAGGAGAAAACAAAATGGAAATGACACAGCATAGAAGATGACAATGAGAGCTTCTTCCACGTGTGAGAACTGCTTCTTCCTTGATGAGTAGGCTTGCTTTCCCGTGACTTGGCTGCTGCATTGTTATACAAACAAAACTCTTTCACATGATAGAAAGAGCTAGGAGACAAAGCTTAAAGCATGACACTACAAGATCGAAGCAAATAGTACAATGAAGGTGACTTATCAAACATTACAAAACAAGTAAAGAAACACTACGAAGGTCACAAGGGATTTGAAAATGGGGCCACAAACATTGCCTTCATGTGAAAAGAAAATTCCATCACGTGATGAGGTGAAGACAACCGAATTTTTGCTCTTGTTGATGATAGTTGCCGAGATTCTTCTATGGAGATTTCTTGGCATGAAGGGTTGCATTTTTCGTGTATGAAGTGGCTGAAAACACTTGGTTGCATGAAGAACAATAGGACATTAAAATACTAGTGATAGTAATAGTGAAAGCCATCTTGTGACATGGTAGAATTTTTTGGTGAGAGTGACCGAGATTCTTGATGAAAAGCTTGGCTGCATGCATGAAGTGAGCTGATGACAAGTAATCGGAAACTCTTTTGGCTTGTGAAGGAAACAGAAGGGAACAGAGAATTTATTCTTCTTGGAAACTAGCCGAATTGCATGTGATGACTAGGACTCTATTTGTGAAGATAAGGAGACCGGATCTTTGCATGAAGGAGAAGTCTTTTTTTGATGAAGTTTCTTTGCCCAATGATACCAATGATAAGCCTCTAAAAATGGAACTTCCCAGTGCTTGGGGTACCTGTCCCAAACAATGTCTTCTTTAGGTTGGCTGTCTTCTTCAAAGATATTGGCAAAATTGTAACTTGGTGGTTCCTCTGGATAAGCATTCTTGGACTTTAAGTAAACAAGGAATTCATCTCGAGGTAGCTACATGGATGGCTGAATCAAAGGTGGTTCCGTGAAAATCCATTTGCTGATTCATGGATAAGGCCTCGGCTTGTAATAAGTCTTTTGGAAATCCATATGCTTTGTCATAACATAATCTAAGTGTACAATGTGCACATGATATGTCTTTCCTGGATCATCGTGAAGCTCTGGCAACAGTCTTCGTACTAATCCTGAGTGGACTGAGAGAGAGTAAGATAATGCCACAATAATGTATTAGCAAACTGATTCGCATTGGCGAAGAAGTTCTTGAACTGATGTATTTCGATCTCTATGGCATTATAGCATAAAATTGCTAAAGTCCACAGATACCGAAATTTATCTTCTGACATGGGACCTGCATGATAAAAATGCATGATGTTGCTGAAGGGTTGATTTGGGTTGAAGGATACATCATGGAATCAGTTTTGTTCCCGACAGGTTAAGGCTTGGTGTTTAAGAGAGGTTTTTCTGGCATATTCTTTGACTTGGTCAATTGTCTCACAATGGGCTAGTTCAGGTGGGTAAAATTCTAGGATAGTGAAGATGATAGGTATAGGTTTGGGTAGGCTTCGAAAGAACACGGTAGGCAAAGATTTCTTTTTTGGTCTGGATAGAAAGTCGGCTAGGATATTGGACTCTCCTTTGATGTGTTGAACTTGGAAATGATATTTGGAGAACCAATCTTTCCGGTGAAGGAGTTGAGGTTTAGGAATGGCTTTGTTTTCGAATTCCATGATATAGATGGGAAAGAGGAATTATCCATTTGTACTGTGAACTCATGACTGATTAGGTGGAACTCAAACTTTCTAAACCCATACTTGACTACTAATCGCTGGCATCACCGCAATAATATTTTTGGCCATTGAGTTCTTTAATGAGGATTGCTCCCCAGAACTCATCAGTTGCATCTGTTTGTAAGATCCTATGACCTGTGGAAGAGGTTTCTGACACATCTTTTTGAGGGCTTGGACTGCTAGGGTTTGTTCATGGCTCCATGGAGGTGGTTTCTTTTTTAGAAGTTTGGACAACTGACTGATAGGAAGGTTTTGATGTAGTTGATGATGCTAAAGAATTACTGGATTTCATTTATGACAGGTTTTCATTTGGAAAGGAAGGAATGGATTCAACTAGGTGTGGACCTGGCTGGATTTTTCCATCAGTGATTTTTATGCTAGGATATTCGACCTCTTGAAGGCCGAGGAAACTTTTCTTTTCAGATAACATGATACCCCGGTTTTTGATGATTTCAAAGAACTGTTCTAACAGTGACAAATGGGCTTCATCGTCCTTGGAAAAAGTAGGATATCATCAATGTAGATCAAAGAGCTATGAAGGATAGGCTCGAAAATCTTGGTCATGGCTTTTTGAAAAATTGAAGGGGCTACCTTCAGACCAAATGGCATCACCTTCCATTGACATTGGGTATTAGGAATGCAAAAAGCAGTTTTATAACGTTCATCTATTGCAATTCCCAATTGCTAAAAACCAGCTTTCAAATCAAATTTTGAAAGATTTTTGCTACCGCCAAATGAGTAAAAAGGTTTTGAATCCTTGGGAGTAGAAACTTATTGTCTTTTAAAAATTGGTTCCAAGGTCTATAGTCGATGACTAACCTTTTCTTATCTCGGACTTGCTTACTTCTTTTGTTCATGTAAAAGGCTTGACAAGCCCAGCTTGAATCAGTTGGCTCGATCAGACCTTGTTACAGTAGTTGAGCACATTCTTCCTAAGCAAGTTTAAGATCATCTGGTGTCATTTTGGGATGTGTTGCTTTGGTCGGATTTATGTCTTCATTAAGCTTAAAAGGGAGCTTAACAAAGAATTCTTCAATCTTCCAAGGCGGGTTTTTGTGCTTAAACCCTACATGAGAATCTGCTCAAAATTTTTTCAACATGTTAGCTATTGATTGAAATTACCAGAAGTACTAGATATAGAAAACATTTTAGTAACCGGAGTGAAGGGTTGAAACTAATGTTTATATCAGATACCATGAGGGAGAACCCTCAATCTTTCTGCTTTGGACTATACATCTCATCCGATAAGAACATATTTACCGTGGAGTTTATTCCCAAAAACATTTATCCGGATTATGCACTTTGGAAAGAACTTTATCCCTACTGGGTGTTTGGATATGAGACTGCCTTGGAAAATTTCTCCATTAGCTGCTTGAAATCAGGCATCTGTGTTTGTCCAGTATTCTGCTGGGAGAATATCTTGATTCATCATTGTTTTCAAGGCACCCGTGTCTAAGAATAGGATAGCTTTGATTCGTTGGGCAATACTTAGATGCTAAAAGAGAAACCTACACTTGTGGAGGATGAATATAAGTTATTGAAGCGATATCTGAAACATTATTAATAGTATTAACAGTAAAAACAGGTAAGCATGATTCCACATCCGAATCATTTTCTAATGTTTCAAATTCAGAATTTGTAATTTTGATGGCAAAAGCAGTAATTTCATGTATCTCTTGGCATTTTTCATTAAACTCAATGCAGTGGCTAGTGTCGGTACGGATCATCGCCTTCAAGTCATGATCAAGAACATTGTATCTGTCCAACATCTTATGGTACGTCTTTTCTACAAAGTCAGCTTTCTTTTCCACTTGATTGACCCTGTTGTTGATTTTTGTCAACATGCGGTTCTGGGAAATGGCGTTATCCATTTGTCAATTGAGAACCTCCTTTGCTTGGCTTAGTGGAATCTGTCTTCCACACTCATCAATTGCCTTTTGAGAAATATAAGGCCTAGATGCTAGTTTTTCAGCCTCGATGTGGGCTTGTTCATCATGCATGGAATTGGTGTCGGCTCAACTGGTGTGATCTTTTCAGTTTGCTTGCAATAGGGAGACGGCTCGTAGTAATCCACCGACTTCTTTCTCCTTTCTGTTTGTCTGCAATAAGGAGATGGCTTCTAATGGCTCGTCTTGTTCCTCAGAATCTTCTTGATAGAGGGTAAGACAAATATCACAGATGGAGGACTTTCTTTATTCGTGGGCAGTGAAGGGCTTAGGATTTGGCATTGTCGTGGGCTTGCCATCATTATCGTCATTTGGAGGACGTCAAGATGAACATCCATTGATTTTCTTCTTGTTCCGTTGTCGTCTTCGCTGGACTTCATCTTCATCTTCATCTTCAGAGGAATCCTCTTCATATGAGCACTCTGGGCCACACAGTCCAGAGCCAGGGACATCCCATTGGAAATGACCGTTTACATGGGTTCCGCTTGATGGCTAAAAGAGGACACCAGACATCTTTTTTTGCTTGCTAGCATCCGATTTATCATATGGGGTGAGCATCAGTTGGGTTAAAATCTGATTACACTCCTCTTTCGAAGGAATCTTAAAAGATGTCTTTACTCTTCCATTAGGTAGCCTTCTGCAGGCTGAAAGTGTAGCCTTAACTAGTTCCTGTTGTTGATGAATAATAATTTGTGATCTAGTCAACGGGCATGAGTTTCTCAAGATTTGCTCTTTTGATCTGTCTGGGAATCTCTATCAATGTGAGAGCCTCCATGGAAGAATCTACTAGAATCATCAATGCTTCTGGAGATTCGTTGTTCTGTAGATGAAGGGCATGTTTTTGCAATCTCTACACCAGTTGATGATGTAGTGTCGCCATTATTGATGAAGGGGCGAGTGATATATCGATGAGTTGGAGTTGCACCTTTAGGGCTGTGCACAAATTCGGGTCTTGGAGGGATATTGCACAATTCGGGAACAAGGTGAGAACAACACTTCTAGAGTTGAGAGTTGTAATCACGGTTCCGATGACCGCCTACTTGTAGGATAGTCATCTTGAGTCGAGAAGTGTAGTGCGAGCAATGACGGGATGGCCCTTTCCGCCACCGTATGTCATAACTAGTCCAACACCACCAATGTGAAGGTGTGTACCCTTTAGTTCTCCATTGTGCCACCATCTCTGGCAGTATATTAAAAGTAATATACTATTCCTTTGTAGAGAAGGGAATGTCACATTGGTCCTGCTTCGAGGATTGAAGATACTCCTTTATCCTTCGGGTGGTTGATTTGAGCAATTGTCTGATCGACTTGATGCTAGCATAAATGATCCTCTTTGTTTGTATATATTATATGGACTCATCAGAGGAGGGACTGCTTTCTCAACTGAGACCAACTTTGGAATGGTAGTAAACTCTACAAGATTAGCAATATTTGCTGAATGTAAAGAGCACTTGGGTAAAGATAAAGAACGGGAAATATTTACGAGCTGGGAAGTAGAATTAGGAGTGTTTTTGAAGTAGAGCTGGTTAAGGAGAATGACCAAGGGGAACATGGGCCAAATACACTAGCCAAGCCTACGACGGGTAGTCTACACAGGTCCAAGCTACTGCAGGGAATACGGGTCTGATCCGGATTGATTCGAGTGATGCAAGCACTATTCACATTGCGGAATGGGCTCAAATTTGATGGGGCCACTCGGAATAGGCCAGAGAGCAAGACTCATTCCCTTGCTATGACACAAGGCCTTTTTCGGCCATCTGGGGTCATTTTGAATCACTTTCGGGCTTTTTTTTTTTTTTGGCTTTTTGTACTATTTTTAGGGTTTTAGGGTATTTTCGTAATTTGTTGTTGTTTTTATTTTTTGAATAGGTTTATGTTTAATTTGGTTTATTTAAGGGCAGTTTTCTTTAGAAGGAGAGCAGACTGTTGTTTTGACACTATTTAATAAGATTTCTCTTTTCGAGTTTTTCTTCAAGAACATTGTCGTTTTTTTCTTGAATTTCTTTTTTTTTTTTTTTCTGTGACAACTTTCAAGTGAAGTTTATCACACGGGAGATTTATTAGCCGTCCATGATTTTGTTTGCATCAATTGATATCAGAGCAAAGATCCGAGATGTCAAGAGGGAATGTAGATTTGACCGTGGCTGTGAAGAATTGCGCAGAGGTAGAGAATCACAAGCGAAGGAGAGGGAAGAGTGTGATCGAGCCATGTAGCAGATCTTGGAGAATCGGAGTCAACAAATGCAAACTTTGAATTGAATGATGCAACACTTGGTAGTGAACGAATGACTTGCACAACAAGAACTTGTCGGAAGACAAGAGGAACAAAGGGGTGGGGGGGGGGGCATTGATGAGGAGTTCAAGTTGCCAGCGAGAGAACAATTGCCTAGGGTTTACCCAACTGGTGGAAGAGGCAGCTATGGGAGAGGTGCTGGATATTAGCCTCCTAGGGTTTTGGATAGCGAGTCGAATGTACCGCAATACACGTTGGAAGTTCCCAAATTTACTGGAAGTTTGTCTCCAAAAGAATTTCTAGATTGGATGAGTATTGTGGCTGAAATCTTCACGCCGAAAGAGGTCCCGGTTGACAAGAAGGTAGCATTGGTTGCAATTCGGTTTAAGGATAGGGCTGCGGCGTGGCGGCAATCCTTTCGATATCAGTGCTATTTGGACCGACTCCTCGTCCTGGATGATTGGTCTGAACTGAGAAGGGAGATTTGACAAGAATTTTTGCCTTTCAATTATTGTCAAAAACTATTTTAGAATTTGCAGAGTTTGTTGCAGGGTGCGAACA
This sequence comes from Parsonsia alboflavescens, assembly GCA_028571225.1. Classification (NCBI taxonomy): domain Eukaryota; kingdom Viridiplantae; phylum Streptophyta; class Magnoliopsida; order Gentianales; family Apocynaceae; genus Parsonsia; species Parsonsia alboflavescens. The sequence goes on along the minus strand of JAOXNR010021023.1, from coordinate 18,268 downwards.
GTGTAGACGAGTACACTTTGGAATTCTATTCGATGGTTGCAAGGAACCAGCTTCATGAGACGCAAGAGCAGCTTGTGGCAGTCACTTGCATGGCCTTCGACCAGCAATTCAAGATGCCCTGCAGGTAGACACCTTTGGGAACGTCATCGACTTGCAAATGATGGCTAAAGTGGTGAAAAGGAGCTTGGCTAGGGTTGATGGAAGAAGTAAAACATTCGGCAGAAGGTTTTCCGACCGTCCCCTAAATATAACAGTAGCAAGTCCTTCTTCGTCCAAAGTTTTTAATCAGCCTACTCTATAGGGTCGAACAGCAGTGCAACCAAATCAGGGATCCTGGCAAGTTCAAAACCGTCCACCAGCCAATAAGGCGAATGTCTTTTGCCATTGTTATCAGCAGAAAGGAAATTATGCCTACGATTGTCCCAGGGTTCGATCTCAGTTTTTGATCTAAGGTGGTGCAGAAGGGGATTTCGTAGGAGAGGATGTTGTTGATGAGTTGGAAGAAGGTGAGGAGTGTGTTGTTGCATCGGAAGATGTCTGAGGATAGTGCCAGGTTTTACGATGGATTTGCATAGCACCTAAAGCCAATGAGGATTGGAAGCGTCGGAACATATTCAGCACCCACTGCACCATTAATGGAAAGGTCTACCGAGTAATTATAGATACGGGAAGCTGCTAGAATGTGATTTCGTAAGAAGCCGTATAGAAGCTTCAATTGCCGACAGAGCTGTACACTGAGCCTTACAAGCTTGGGTGGTTGAATAGAGAGACGGAAGTTCAGGTGAATCAGAGGTGCAATGTGGAGTTTTCGATTGGGCCGTAGTATCGCTGTATTATTTACTGTGATGTGGTGCCTATGGATGCCGCACATTTGCTGCAAGGTAGACCTTGGCAGTATGACAACAAGGTTTCGTATGATGGTTTCACTGATGCCTACACAGTCAATAGAGGAGCTAAGAAGGTCGTGTTGTAACCAATGCAAGATAGCTTTGCGGAGGGAAAGAAGACCATCATCTGCTTGTTGCGTAAGGAGTTTGAAGGAGAGGTTGGGGAAGCTGAGGTTTGTTTTGGTTTATTGTCGACTTCATTGGCGGTTATGGTAGATACGAAAGAGGAAGTTGAGAGGAGTTCTAAAAGAATTTGAAGATTTGCTTCCGGAAGAGTTGTCGCCAGGCCTACCACCCATGTGTGATATGCAGTATCGAATTGACTTAGTTCTGGGATCCATTCTATCGAAAAAAGCCCTTTATAGACTCTCTCCATAGTAGCACAACTAATTGAGGTGTCCAGTTACTGAGTTGCTTGACAAGGGGTACATCCAAGAGAGTATCAATCCCAATGCTGCACCAGCTTTATTGTTGCCGAAGAAGGATGGTAGCTAGAGAATGTGTGTTGACAGCCAGGCCACAAACCGCATCACGGTTAAGTATGGTTTTCCTTTTCCGAGACTTGATGATAAGTTGGACCAGCTTAATTGGGCGACAGTCTTATCTAAAATTAACTTGAAGAGCGGATACCATCAAATACGGATCAAGCCGGGAGATGAATGGAAGATTGCCTTCAAGACTAAAGATAGGCTTTTCGAATGGGTATTTATGCCATTTGGTCTCTCCAATGCATCGAGCATATTCATGAGAGTCATGAATCAGGTATTGCGGCCTTTCTTGAATAGTTTTGCTGTGGTTTATTTTGTTGACATATTGGTGTATAGTTAGACAAAGGATGAACGCTTGCAGCATTTGCAGCTGATTCTGGCGATGCAAAGGGAGCACAGCTTGTTTGCCAATCGTAAGAAGTGTGTTTGGTTTACAGATAGTCTAGTCTTTCTGGGGTTTGTAGTTTCGACAAAGGGAATTCATCTTGAAGAGGCAAAAGTTCAGGCTGTCCGGGAATGGTCTATACCAGGAAGTGTTATGACATCAAGTGCTTTCATGGGTTGGGAAATATGCTTCGGGTGTAGGATATGATATTCAGCACTTGGGATTCTCTTCTTCCCTAGATTGAGTTTGAATTGAATTGCTTGGTTAATCGGTCTACTTTGTATTCGCCATTTCAGATTGTGTACGCAGGAATCCAAGAAGTCTGATTGATCTGGTAATTTCGGGTCTAGTACTATTTCCAAGAAAGTTGAAAAGCGGCTGGTTGATCTACAAACTGTTCATGTGACCCTAAAGTTCAACTTGGAGAGAGCCTAAGCTAGTTACAAAGAATATGCGGATCAGACTCGCCACAATGTGCAATTCGAGGTTGGAGATCTTGTATGGGTGACGTTAACCTAGGAATGGTTCTCGTTGGGCACGTAACATAAGTTTAAAGATCGAAAGATCGGCCCTTGTTAGATTTTGGAATAGTCGGGTGATCTTAGTATTTCTAACGTTTTTAATCTGCATCAGTTGTCCCGTTTCCATGGGGACAATGTAATTTTGAGGACAAATTCTTTGGAAGAGGGGGAGCCTAATGCAGAGTTGGTTTAGGAGAATGACCAAGGGGAACAGGGGCCAAACACACCAGCTAAGCCTAGGATGGGTACTCTATGCAGGTCCAAGCGACTGTGGGGAATACAGGCCTGAACTGGGCTGATTTGGGTGACGTTGGCATTATTCATGAGGCAATATTCACATCTCGGAATGGGCTCAAATTTGATGGGGCGATTCGGAACGGGCCAGAGAGCAAGACTCACTGCTTTGCTGTGATGCAAGGCCTTTTTTATTTTGCTTTCCGGAATATTTTTATGGTTTTAGGGTATTTTCATAATTTTTTGTTATTTTTATTTTCCGAATATGTTTATGTTTAATTAGGTTTATTAAAGGGCAATTTTCTTTAGAAGGAGAGGAGACTTTGTTGTTTCGACACTATTCATTAAGATTTCTTTTTTCGAGTTTTTCTTTAGGAAAATTGTCGTTTTGTTCTTGAATTTCCCCTTCTTTTTAACTTTCGAGTGAAGTTTATCATAGGGGAGATTTATTAGCCGTCCATAATTCTGGTTGCGTCAATTGGTATCAGAGCAAAGATCTGAGATGTTTGGATTGAATGTAGATCTAACCGTGGCTGCGATTTTGGGAGAACTGCGCAGAGGTCGAGAATCAGAAGGGAAGGACAGGGACGAGCGTGATCGAGCCAAGCAGCAGATCTATTAGAATCAGAGTTAACAAATGCAAACTTCGAACCATGCAGCACTTGGTAGTGAATGAACGACTTGCACAACAAGAACCCGTCGGAAGGCAAGAGGAACATGGGGGCGAAGTTGATGAGGAGTTCGAGTTGCTAGAGAGAGAACAATCGCCTACGCTGTACCCAAGGGGTGGAAGAGGCGGCTACGGGAGAGGCGGCGGATATCAGCCTCCTAGGGTTTTGGATTGAGAGTCGAATGTACCGCGATGGGATGTAGGGTTCAAGTTGGAAGTTCCTGAATTTATTAGAAGTTTGGCACCAGCTGAATTTCTGGATTGGATGAGTATCGTGGACGAAATCTTCATGCTGAAAGAGGTCCCGATCAACAAGAAGGTAACGTTTGTTGCAATTCGGTTTAAGGACAGGGCTACGGCGTGGTGGCAATCCTTTCGATATCAATGCTATTTGGACGGACTCCCCGTCCTGGATGATTGGTCCGAATTGAAAAGGGAGATGCGACAAGTGTTTTTGCCTTTCAATTATCGTCAGACTTTTTTTAGAATTTGCAGAGTCTAATGTAGGGTGCTAACAGTGTAGAGGAGTACACTTTGGAATTCTATCGGATGGTTTCAATTAACCAGCTTCGTGAGACGTAAGAGCAGCTTGTGGCACGTTACTTGCATGGCCTTCGACCAGCAATTCAAGATACCCTACAGGTACACAATTTTGGGAATGTCATTGAAATGCAGACGAAGGCTAAAGTGGTGGAAAGGAGCTTGGAAAGGGTTGGTGGAAGAAGTACAACATTTGGCAGAAGGTTTTCCGACCCTTAGTGAAAGATGACGGCTGCAAGTCCTTCTTCATCCAGAGTTTTTAATCCGCCTACTTAACAGGGTCAAACAGCAATGCAACCAAATCGGTGCTCAGGGCAAGTTCAAAACCATCAACCAGATAATAAGGTGAATGTTGTTTGCCATCGTTGTTAGTAGAAAGGACATTATGCCTACGATTGTCCTAGGGTTCGATCTTAGTTTTTGATCCAAGATGGTGCAGAAGGGGATTTCGTAGGAGAGAATGTTGTTGATGAGTTGGAAGAAGTCGAGGTGTGTGTTGTTGCACTAGAATATGTCTGAGGAGAGTGCCTGGTTTTACGACATATTTGTTTAGCACCTAAAGCCAATGAAGATTCGAAGCGTTGGAACATATTCAGCACCTACTGCACCATTAATGGAAAGGACTGCCGAGTAGTTATAGATACGGGAAGCTGTGAGAATGTGATTTCTTAGGAAGCTATACAAAAGCCTTAATTGCCGACAGAGCTGCACACTAAGCCTTACAAGCTTGGTTGGTTGAATAGAGAGATGGAAGTTTAGGTGAATCAAAGGTGTAGAGTGGAGTTTTCGATTGGGCCACAGTACAACTGTATTTTTTTGCTGTGATGTGGTGCCTATGGATGCTGCACATTTGCAGCTAGGTAGACCTTGGTAGCATGACAACAAGGTTTTGTATGATGGTTTCACTCACTGCTACATAGTCAATAGAGGAGCTAAGAAGGTCATGTTGTAAACAATGCGAGATAGCTTTGTGGAGGGAAAGAAGACCATCATTTGCTTGGCACGTAAGGAGTTTGAAGAAGAGGTTGGGGAAGCCGAGGTTTGTTTTACTTTATTGTCGACTACATTGGCGGTTATGGTAGATACGAAAGAGTAAGTTGAGGTGCTAGAAAGGGTGAGAGGAGTTCTGAAAGAATTTGAAGATTTGATTTCGTAAGAAGTGTGTTTGGTTTGCGGATAGTCTAGTCTTTCTGGGGTTTGTAGTTTTAGCAAAGGGAATTCATCTTGAAGAGGCAAAAGTTCGTCTGGGAATGGTCTATACCATGAAGTGTTATGGAGGTTAGGTCCTTTCATGGGTTGGCTAGCTTCTACTGGCGTTTCATCAAAGGATTTCAGTGTACTTATGGCTCCTTTGACGGATCTGTACAAAGTGAAGGAGTTCGTGTGGACAAAAGAAACACAACGAGCATTTGAGGTGATCAATGACAAACTTACCAATGCGTCTGTGCTAGCTAGCATTGCTAAATTTCGAGAAGATCTTTGGGGTTGATTGTGAAGCTTCAAAGGTTGGAATTGGAGCTGTCTTGAGCTAGAAAGGGAGACTTGTTGCATTTTTCGGAGAGAAACTAGGAATAGCTATGCTGAATTATTTAGTTTATGATGTTGAGTTCTATGCTATTGTTCGAGCATTGGCGGCATTACCTCATTCAACGGGAGTTAGTGCTCTATTCGAACCATCAAGCTTTGAAGTTTCTTTAGGGACAGCACAAACTTGATGATCGACATACCAAGTGGATAACTATGCTGCAAGAATTTACTTTCACAATCAAGAACAGCTCAGGTGTTATGAATAAAATTGCTGATGCTTTGAGTAGATTCCTTGCTAAATATGTTGAAGATTGTCACTTTGGGGTTCAAAAGCTTGGGTGAGGATATTTGGAGTGATGCTGACTTCAGAGAGGTAATGCGAGATGTGGGGCAGCAACTACAGAGCGATTTCATGCTCCGTGATGGGTGTCTTTTCCGAGGTAATTGCTTGCGCATACCTGATACATCATTACACCTTTTAATTGTCCAGGAATTGCATGCTCAAGGTCACTTCGGCAAGGATAAGTTTGCAGGCCTGATTGCGGAACGATTTTATTGGCCTGGTATTGAGAAAAGTGCTAAGAACTTTGTGAAGAGATGCAGAATTTGACAAGTATCAAAAGGGAGTAGCAGCAGTCAAGGGTTATATACTCCATTGTCGATTCTAGACGAGCCTTGGACAGATGTGTCCATGGATTTTATGTTGGGTTGCAACGGACACAACTAATATGCTGTCAAATCGTTGTTGTGGATCGTTTCAGTAAAATGGCAGTGTTTATGGCTTGTAAATCGACTATGGATGCTAGCAGGATAGTTGATTTATATTTTGGTGAGATAGTTAGGCGGTTTGGCCTAACCCGGACCATTTTGTCTGACATTGACACTAAGTTCATGAGCCATTTCTGGCCAGAACTTTGGAAGATGTTGGAGACGACATTGAAGTTCAGTAGTCCTTATCATCCTCAGACGGATGGGCAGACCGAAGTGGTAAATCGAACGTTGGGAAATATGCTCTAGGAGTTGGTCAAGAAATTCAGCACTTGGGATTCTTTTCTTCCCAAGATTGAGTTTGAATTTAATTGCTTGGTTAATTGGTATACTCAGTATCCACCATTTCAGATTGTGTACAACAGGAATCCAAGGAGTCCGATTGATCCGGAAATACTGGGTTCCAGTACTGTTTCCAAGAAAGTTGAAGAGCGGCTGGTAGATTTGCAAATTGTTCATGAGACCGTAAAGTCCAACTTGGAGCCAGCCTATGTTAGTTACAAAGAATATGATGATCAGACTCGTCGGGATATGCAATTCGAGGTTGGAGATCTTGTATGGGTGACGTTAACCATACAAGATCTCCAACCTCGAATTGCATATCCCGACGAGTCTTAACCAAGGAACGATTCCCGTTGGGCAAGTATCATAATTTTAAAGATCGGAAGATCGGCCCTTATTAGAATTTGGAACAGTTGGGAGCTAATGATTATGGGCTCAAGCTGCTGGATGATCTTAGTATTTCTAACATTTTTAATGTGTAGAGTTTGTGCCGTTTCCATGGTGACAATCTGAGTTTGAGGACAAACTCTTCCGAAGAGGGGGAGCTTGACACAAAGCTAGTTAAGGAGAATGACCAAGGGGATCAGGGGCCAGATACACCAGCCAAGCCTATGGTGGGTAGTCTATGCAGGTCCAAGCTACTTCAGGGAATACGGGCCTGCTCAAGACTGATTTGGGTGATGCAAGCACTATTTACATCTTGCATAGGGTTAGAGACCAAGATTCACTGCTGTGCTGTGATGCAAGGCCTTTTTGGGCCATCCGGGGTCATCTTGATGGACTTTCGGGCTGTTGTTTTTTTTTTTGCTTTATGGAATATTTTTTGGGTTTTAGGGTATTTTCGTAATTTATTGTTGTTTTTATTTTCCAAATAGGTTTATTTAAGGGTGGTTTTCTTTAGAAGGGGAGCAGACTTTGTTGCTTTGACAATATTCAATAAGATTTCTCTTTCCGAGTTTCTTCATGAACATTGTCCTTTTGTTCTTGAATTCCTTTTTTTTTTTTTTCTGTGACAACTTTCGAGTGAAGTTTATTACAGGGGAGATTTATTAGCCATCCATAATTCCGTTTACATTAGTTTTCCATTGCTGAAATGAATCCCTCCCTACTCTCTCTCTGTCATCCTTTGGAATCTAAATTCCCTAATTCTCCTCCCTGCCAAACAAAAATTTTGCAACATTGGAATGCTCCGTTTTGGCTCTGATCATCGATGGTATCAGAGCCAGAACGGAGAGTTCAGTGGTGTAAAATTTTCGTTTTGCAGGGGGGGGGGGAGAATTAGTGATTTTAGATGATGAAGGATGATAGAGAGAGAGTAGGGAGAGATTCGTTTCAACCCTGGAAAACACTCCTAGTTCCAGTTCCTAGCTCGTAAATATTTCTAGTTCTTTATCTTTACCAAAGCGGTCTTTACATTTAGCAAATATTGGTACTCTTGTAGAATTTACTACTATTTCAGAGTCGGTCTCAATTGAGGAAACAGTCCCTCCTCTGATGAGTCCATATAGTATATACAAAAAGAGAGGATCATTTCCTCCGGGCATCAAATCGATCAAACAACTGCTCAAGTCAACCACCCCAAGGACAGAGGAGTATGTTCAGTCCTCTAAGCTGGACTAGTGTGACATTCCGTTCTCTACAAAGGAACAATATATGACCTTTAATATACTGCTAGAGATGGTGGCACAATAGAGAATCGAAGGGTACACACACCTTCACATTGGTGGTGTCGGACTAGTCCTTACATACGGTGGTGGAAAGGGTCATCCAATCATTGCTCGCATCGCACTTCTCAACTCAAGTCTATTATCCTATGAGCAGGTAGTCATCAGAACTGTGATTACAACTCTCAACTCTGGAAGTCACCTTGTTCCCGAATTATGCAATATCCCTCCGAGACTTGTATTTGTGCACAGCCTTGAAGGTGCAACTCCAACTCACCAGGATATCAATCACCATTTCATGAATAATAGTGACACTACATCATCAAATGGTGTACAGATTGAAAAAGCATCCTCTTGATTTACAAAACAGCTTATCTCCAGAAGTATTGATGATTCTAGCAGATTCTTCCATGGAGGCTCCCATGTTGATAGAGATTCCTGGACAGATCAAGAGAGCAGATCTTGAGGAACTTATGCCTGTTGATTGGATCACAAATTATGAGAATATTCATCAACAATAGGAACCAGTTCAGGCTACTCTTTTAGCCTTAAGAAGGCTACCTGATGGAAGAGTAAAGAAATTTTTTAAGATTCCTTCGAAAGAGTGTAATTAGACTTTCACCCAACTTATGCTCACACCCTATGATAAATCAGATGCTAGCACGCAAAAAAGATGTCCACTGTCCTCTCTTAGCCATCAAACAGAACTAACTATATGTCTCATGTAAACGGTCTTTCCTATGGGATATCCTTGGCTTTGGACTGTGTGACCCAAAGTGCTCTTGTGAGGAGGATTCCTTTGAAGATGTAGATGAAGTCCCCAAAAGACGGCGATGGACCAAGGAGAAAATCGTTGGATGTTCATCCAGACATCCTCCAAATGATGATGATGATGGCAAGCCCACGACAATACCAGCTCCTAAGCCTTTCACTTGCCTCTTGGATTTCTTCCTGTCTTATCCTAAGGCATCGACTTCACTGCCCATGCAAAAAAGAAATTCCTCCATTTGTGATATCTATCTTACAGTCTTTCAAGAAGATTTTAAGGAACACGATGGACTATTATGAGCCATCTTCTTATTGCAGACAAGCAGTAAGGAGAAAGAAGAAGATGGATTACTACGAGTAGTCTCCCTATTGCAAGCAGACTAAAAATATCACACCAGTTGAGCCTGCACCAATTCCATACATGATGAACAAGCCCACAATGAGTTCATATGCTTCTGATTTTCCGCTTTTGGAAAGGAGAATAAACGAGGTTGAAAAATGAGCATCCAGGCCTTCTATTTCCAAAAAGGTAGTTGATGAGTGTGGAAGACAAATTCCATTGAGCCAAGCAGAGGAAGTTCTCAATTGGCAGAAGGATAACGTCATTGCCTAGAACCGCATGTTGACTAGAATCGACAATAGGGTCAATAAAGTTGAAAAGAATGTTGACTTTGTAGGAAAGATGTACCATGAGATGCTGCACAGATACAATGTTCTTGATCGTGACTTGATAGCGATGATCTGTATCAGCACTAGCCGCTGCACTGAGTTTGATGAAAAATCCCAAGAGATACATGAACTGAAAAGGCAGATTGAAAATTATGAAAGAAAGAAGTCCCAGATTGCACTTGTTCTTTTGACTACATCACCAGGATTCTTTATCTTTGGTGTTCCAAATAATCCACCAACTTTCCTTAGAGCAACACCATATTGTTGTGGACCGTTGAGCCCTACTTGACCTTAAGCAGAAAGAATACCAGATTATAGCATTCCAGACTGCAGTTTTTGGGAGAGATGGGCGAAAGAACACCCTTATGTCCACCCAATGTCAAAAAAAAAGCCTTCACTCTCAACTCCTGAGTCGGAAACATTCAGAGCCAAAGGGATAAGATATACACAGGAGGAGAAGGCGAAGGCTCTATTCCGGCCTGATGTTGCTCATCATGAATCTCCTACGAAGGAAGAAACAAGAGAACGTACTCTAGCATGTTCTTTCAAACAGCTTGGCCCTCTTTCAGCAAATTCAACTCCTCCACTGACTGTGTCTTATCAAGCTGTTGATAATCAGACATCTTCTGACAGTTCAAATGAAGAATCCATGTTCGAGGCATCCTCGGGAAGCATTTCTGAGTGCACTAACTCAGGAGATAAGAAGAGGGATGTTTCAGGGATCCTTATGACTACCCCAGGTCCCTCAAGATCAACAACATATGCTGAATTTCATGACTATGAAGAAGATGATGGAGATGAGTCTATAGCAGATAATCAACCACTGCCTCGACAAACTGCTCCTCTGGAGAAATCTCAAAAACCAACTTGTTTCACTTTTGATGACATTCCTGTCAACAAAAGACGTGAAAGATTCCAGGAAATGTTAGCATGGGTTAATACACAGTTGTTAAAGGGAGTACCTTTGAGCAGCATTCTTTTTGAATTTTTTAGTCGTTCTGTTGGTACTCTATATGATTGGTTCATTTCATTAGATGCTCTTTGGATCATTGGATTAACATAATATTTAAAGAATTTGTAGGTGATTACTTTTTGGAAATCAAATAGGCGAGACAGGGTTTCTTCAAGATGAAATGTTGTTCTTTAAGGCCTAAAGAGCTCAAACGGAACTACAAAAGGATGATAGAAATCTGCTACCGACTTGGTGGAATGCAAGATCCAAATCTCAAACAAGTAAGCATTTCCTCACTTCTAGAAGAGATCCAGCTCTAGTTGAACAAAATGGTTGAGCTCTCTAGAAATACATTGGTGAATCTTGGACTTACAAAGATCCATCAAGCAACATTCACATGCCTAGAAAAGCTTTGTGAAAGAAGGAAGGTCATTCAAAACTTCTTCCATGGAAAGAAGAAGCTCGAGAAGATTTGCCACAAAAATTATGAAATTGGTTGCCCAAAGACAAGGAAATGCAGTTGTAAGCCCATGAAAAGGAGGTTTCTTAATCAGAAAAAGTACAAATCGAAGGAAAACCTCAAGTACTTCAGGTGGAAGGCTTCAACTAGACGAAAGTCCGACAAATGTTTTTTCTGCAAGAAGAAAGGCCACTTTGCATGAAACTGCCCTAACAAGAAGGCCGAGGCTTCACAGCCCGTTTCACAATTGATGGTTGATCATCCAGAATCTGACGTTGAATTAGTATTCTTAGAGAAAAGGCATCCCGACCGGGATACTGCTTTTGCCATTGAAATTTCAGATTTTGAATTTGAAACATTAGAAAGTGATTCGGACGAGGAATCATGTTTACCTGTTTTTACTGTTAATAATGTTTCAGATATCGTTTCAATCACTAATATTCATCCTCCACATGTGCAGGTTTTTATTTTAACATCTAAGTATGCCCAACCAGTCAAAGCTATCGAATTCCTAGACACGGATGCCATGAAAACAACGACGAATCTAGATATTCTCCCAGCAGAATACTGGACAAGCACAAATGCTAATGGAGAAATCTTCCAAGGTTGTCTCATATCCAGACACACAGTATTGATAAAGTTCTTTCCAAATTGCCCAATCTGGATAAAAGTTTTCAAGAATAAATTCCATGGCAAAGATGTTCTTATCGGATGGGATGTATATGCCAAAGCAGAAAGATTGAGGGTTCTCCCTCATGGAATCCGATATAAACATCAATTTCAACCCTTCACTCCTATTACTAAAATGTTTGCTATTTCTGATACTACTGGTAAATTTCAATCAATAGCTAACATGTTAAAAAAATTTTGTGCAGATTCTCATGTAGGCTTTAAAGACAAAAACCCGCTTTGGAAGAATGAAGAATCCTTTGTTAAGCTCCCTTTCAAGCTTGATGAAGACATAAAAAGGACCAAAGCAACACATCTCAGAATGACACTAGATGATTTTAAACTTGCTCAGTAAGAATGTTCTCAATTACTGCAACAAGGTATGATTAAGCCAACTGACTCAAGTTTGGCTTGTCAAGTCTTTTATGTGAACAAAAGAAGTGAGCAAGTCCAAGGTAAGAAAAGGTTAGGCATCGACCATAAACCGTTGAACCAAGTTTTAAAAGAGATCAGGTTCCACTTCCAAGGATTCAAAACCTTTTTACTCATTTGGCGGGCTCAAAAATCTTTTCAAAATTTGATTTGAAAGTTGGTTTTTGGCAATTGGGAATTGCACCTGATCAACGTTATAAAATTGCCTTTTGCATTCCTAATGCCCAATATGAATGGAAGGTGATGCCATTTGGTCTGTAGGTAGCCCCTTCAATTTTTCAAAAAGCCATGACCAAGAGTTTCAAGCCTATCCTTTGTAGCTTTTTGATGGAAATTGATGATATCCTACTTTTTTCCAAGGACGATGAAGCCCATTTTTCACTATTAGAGCAGTTCTTTGAAATCGTAAAAAATCGGGGTCTCGTGTTATTTGAAAAGAAAAGTTTCCTCGGCCTTCAAGAGGTCGAATATGTTGGCATGAAAATCACTGATGGAAAATTCCAACTAGGTCCACACCTAGTTGAATCCCTTCCTTTCCTGCAGAAAACCTATCTGTAAAAGAAATCTAGAAATTCCTTGGCACCATCAACTAAAACAAAACTTTCCTTCCTTACTCCACCAAATATATCAGTCAGTTATCCAAACTCTTGAAAAAGAAACCACATCCATGAAGCCATGAATAAACCCTAGCAGTCCAAGCCTGTAAAAAAATGTGTCAGAAACCTCTTCCACTCCAGATTCCTTCCATAGGTCACAGGATCTTACAGACTGGTGCAAGTGTTGAGTTCAGGGGATTAATCCTCATTGAATAACTCAATGGCCAGAAACGTTATTGCAGTCATGTTAGCGGTCAGTTCAAGGATGTAGAAAAACACTATCACACCACCATCAAGGAGATCCTAGCAGTCAAGTATGGGATCAGAAAGTTTGAGTTCCACCTGATCAGTCATGAGTTCACAGTACAGATGGATAATTCCTCTTTCCCAAGGATCATGGAATTCAAAAACAAAGCCATTCTTGAAACTCAACTCCTTCACTTGAAAGATTGGTTCTCCAAATACCAGTTCCAAGTTCAACACATCAAAGGAGAGTCCAATATCCTAGCCGACTTGCTATCCAGACCAAAAAAGAAACCTTTGCCTACCCTGTTCTTTGGAAGCCTACCCAAACCTATACCTATCAGCTTCACTATCCTAGAATTTTACCCACCTGAACTAGCCCATTGTGACATAATTGGCCAAGTCAAAGAGTATGCTAGAAAAACCGTGTTTAAACCCCAAGCCTTAATCTGTCTAGAACAAAACCGATTCCATGATGTATCCTTCGACCTAGATCAACCCTTCAGCAACATCATGCATTTTTCTCATGCAGGTCCCATGTCAGAAGACAAATTTCGGCATCTGTGGACTGTAGCAATTTTTTGCTATTATGCTATAGAGATCGAAATAGATTAGTTCAAGATCTTCTTTGCCAATTCGAGTCAGTTTGGTAATACATTATTGTATCATTATCTTACTCTCTTTCAGTCCGCTTAGGATTGGTACGAAGACTGTTGTCAGAAACTTCATGGTGATCCAGGAAAGACATATCAGGTGTACATAGTGCACTTAGATTATGGATTTCTAGAAGACTTATTACAAGCCAAGGCCTTATCCACAGATCAGCAAATGGATTTTAACGAAACCACCGTTGATTCAACTGTGTATGCAGCTAGTTCGAGTTGAACTCCTTGTTTACTTAAAGTCCAAGAATGCTTCTCCAAAGGAACCACCAAGTTGCAATTATGCAAATATCTTTGAAGAATACAGCTAGCCTAAAGAAGACATTGTTTGGGATGGATACCGGAGCACTGGGAAGTTCCACTTTCAGAGGCTTATCATTGGTATCATTGGGCACAGAAATTTTATCAAGAAAAGACTTCTCCTTCATGCAAAGATCTGGCCTCCAAAAATGCACAGATGGAGTCCTAGTCATCACAAGCAATTCGGCCACCTCAGGGAAGAAATTCGGCCGATTCCCAAGAAGAATAAATTCTCTATTCCCTTTTGTTTAATTCACTTCATGCAACAAGAATCTCCATCACTCTCACCAGAAAATTTTGCCATGTCACAAGATGGCTTTCGCTATTACTGTCACTAGTATTTTCATGGCCTATTGTTCTTCATGCAGCCAGGTGTTTTCAGCCACTTCATATACAAAAAATGCAGCCCTTCATGCACAAAATCATGCCAAGAAATCTCCATAGAAGAATCTCGGCAACTATCATCAACAAGAGTAGAAATTTGGTTGTCTTCACCTCATCACACGATGGAATTTTCTTTTCACGTGAAGGCATTGTTTGTGGCACCATTTTCAAATCCCTTGTGATCTTTGTAGTGTTTCTTTACTTGTGTTGTAATGTTCGATAAGTCACTTTCATTGTACTATTTGCTTTCGTCTTGTAGTGTCATGTTTTAAGCTTTGCCTCCTAGCTCTTTCTATCATGTGAAAGAGTTTTGTTTGTCAAGGGATCTGAAAATGGTGCCACAAACCATGCAGTAGCCAAGTCATGGGAAATAAAGCATAACCATCAAGGAAGAATGGGCAGCTCTCACATGTGGAAGAAACTCTCATTGTCATCTTCTATGCCGTGTCATTTCCATTTTGTTTTCCCCTAGGTTTGTTGTAGTGTCTTGTGATCTTTTGATTACAAAGTTTGTTTGTCTTAGGTTGAGAATTTTAGATTGTCTTTTGAGTTGTAAGGACCAATCCACTATAAGAGGTAAGTTGGTCTTAGGTTATGGGAGAGTTAAGTTAAAGTTAGTTCTAGTTTATCTTCCAAGTTAAGTTGAGTCTCAGTTGGTAGATTGTCTACTGAAGTTTCTTGTAAAGTTTCTACTGTAAATATTTTCCAATCAATAATATCATGACTGTTTCCCTTTCATATTCTAAGTCTTTCGATCTCTCTCCCGAACTCTTTTTGAATTCCTAAAGAGTCTATTGTTCCTTCCAGTATTCCCCAATTATAGGTGAACTATGACGACCATGTTAGGAGCCCCAGGCATTAGCCCTGAATAGTGAGTTAGAGGAAAAGAGAGTACCAACTTGCGAGGGATAGCTATAGGGGAAAGAAGTACTCGGGATGAACTGTGTTAGGGTAGTGCCACTGTTAGGGGCTTTGAATCTTCCCCCTAAGTTCACGTTGACCTTCTTTCTATGGCATGTTGTTGCTGATCGGAGGTCACTGGTTATGTGCAGTTGCAAGAGGTGGATTTGCAGGACCTATATTAAATGCTAGGAACTAGTGCAAATGGCCTCCTTTATTAGCTTCTCAATCTCACATTTGAGGTTGAAGCAGTCCTCCGTAAAGTGGCCATGGTCCTTGTGTAGTGGAAAAATTTTGCCAGGTCTCTCTTGGCCAGGGTAGTTTTGAGAGGTCTTGGTGGCTTCAGGAGACCCTTCTTTTCCATGACCACTAGTATCTCTGCCTGTTAGGTCTAAGGATCCTTCTTTTAGTTGAAAATCCTTCCTGTCTCTTTTTGATGTCTGCAAGCCCTTTATTGTCTTTCTCAGTAGCTGAGGCAAAACCAGGAATCTCCTTCTGGACTGCCGTCTTTTCAGCTTTTATTAATTTCTCAAGGAGTGGCGCCTTAATGGTTTTCACTAGGTCTTCTGCCAGCTTGAATGCTACATACCCCCTTTGGAATCCTTGCTTAAAGGTAGTGATGTAGATGGCATTGCCCTTTTGCTCAATTTCTATTGCCTCGTCATTGAAGCGATTATAATAACTTCTCGTGCTTTCATCGAACTTCTGTTTGATATTGATCAGATCATTGATATCTTTTTCACATCTCTTGTTGCTCTGATAATATTTTAGAAATAGCTCATTTAGCTGAGTCCAGCTTGAGATACTTGACTCTGGAATCCCTTTGAACCAGGACTGTGCTTTCTTGGTCAACGTAGATCAGAAAGCACGGCATTTGACATGGTCAGGGTGCTCAAACATTTCCATATAGGAAACTAATTCAATGGTTCCCTTGTGCCGTCATACTTTGCCTCCACTTGTGGGGCTTTGAATCTTGTTGGCTCCGAGCAATCTTGATGTTGGAGACAAATGGCGAAGGTTCCAATAGGTCCACACTGCTTCGTATCTCTTGATTTCCATTTCTCTCTTAATTGCTTGGGAGAGTCGCTCTCCTTAGTGGATTAAGGGCTACCCCTAGAACGTTGCTGCCTGTCTTTTGGATTAGGCTTCATCGAGCGGGTATCCTTTCTCCAAGAGGAGTTCTCAGCGAGCTCCCCTACTCTTCAGGACCATTCTCTTGTCTTTGACCTAGTGATATAGCAACTCGGTTGAGTCTGTCTCGTAGGTCATAGCCCCTTCCATTGTTCAGGGTTTCTCTCAGGCCGATCACAGGTGGGACTCTTCTCCCCTATGATCTTTCCTATGTTCAACCTATTTCCCGACCTTCTCTTTCAAGCCGGAGGTCGTTCCTTGCTTTTGAAGGCTGGGCTGGTGAAGCTCTGTGCGACTCCCTATATCTCGGGATGGTTGCATCTCTCTCTAGGATTGTACAGGAGTGTGTCCTGTTGACATGTAGTTTGCTTTACCTAAGAGTCCTTGTTAGGGCAGCCACCATGAGTTTTAATAGGTCAGCTGGGACAGTCACTCGACTTAACCCAGATCTCTATGGTTTGGGGTTATTGCCATTGTTGGTTTGGATAGGGTATCTCCGTCTACGCCTTTACTGCTCAGGTAAAGGGTTCATCTAGCCCCTCCGGGATGGCCCAGACCGTGTTGGTCTTGGCTGCTCCTGTTGATTGTTCAGCACCGGATTATTGTTGTTGTCCTCTATTGAGGGCGGGTCTTCCAACACTGCTTCTCCAGTGCCTAATCGAGTTCTGTTGGGCGGTCTGCCATAGCGTGGCAGCTAAATGTGCTTTGATTATGATTGAGTCATCACGATTTTTGTTTATTTTTTGTACAAGGAAGAAAGCTAGGCTGTTGGAATGAGTATCCCCATTGATGGAGCCAGAAATGATGGAGCTCGGAAGTAGCCTCCGGGTCACCCCAAGCCGTATTGACGTCCGTGTTTACAACTTGAGAGGAAAAGGAGTAAGTCACTGGAGTGGGCTGTCGCCCAGAAAATAACTCTGATGCCCAAGTCAATATTATGAGAGAGTAATCTTGAGTAATTATCCTTAAAAATTGTGTTCTTATTCATAGACTGTTTGTAATTTGATTATTTATTGAATTGAGTAAGTTACCTCTTTGATCAGGGCTTTTCAATTACGTGATAGTAGGCAATTAGGATAATTGTGAAATCATATCATATCCTGCCAATTGCTCCTAAAATCGTGGAGTTTTAATAGGTGTAGATACCTTTCCATTCAAGTCTCTGGTCTAGATACAAACTCGCTAACAACCTTTGGACCAACTTCACAATCTATCCGTGGACGTCGAAGGTCTCGACTACCTCTTCTGGAAGGTCACGTAGAGTGATCAAAGGCTTATGAAGGGTGTTAGGAGTTGCGCACAGTTAGTTGTGGCATGGAAGATTTATGAGACTGGTTGGAGCTCACTGGGTTGAAGGTCATGGTCTGGCAAGAAGTCTCCTGAGCTCATTTTGGAGGTCGCTGCCCACCTTTCCTCTTAACTTGTGAGTCTGACTTTCAAGTATTTGGATAGGGGCTTGAACCCATTTGGGTTGACTTATTTGGGTCCTGCCTCGTTTATCCCATCACTCACTATATTTTAAAACTCAATTGTATACATATTCTTGTTGTGAATATTCCTATATATCTTTGTAGACCAATGAGAGAGGATTGGTTCTTGAATATAGCTTCCTGCCCATGAGTAGACAGGACATGCAAGCAAGCTTATGACTCTCCTGACAAGTAGAAAGTTGAGCTGGATATCCAGATTGGTTCTTGCCTTGATTCATTTGAGCCTATCAAATTGTTTATGCATGCAACTTATTTAATAATTATACAAGTCCTTTCTTGTTCTTTTGGTTTGCTAGAACCACATATTGATTCTCTTTAAAGAGCTTGGTGTTGAAATGACCATTGATGAATACCTTGGCTATAGTTATCAGTGCCAAAATTTTGTTTACCATAGCAAAAATGAAATATCTTGTGATTACATATCACTTCACACGAGTTCAAGTTCAAAACAACATGCTACAAGTCTGACATGTGCTTTCTAGAGAACAATTTGCAGACTTCCTCTCCAAACCAATACTCAAGACATTTTAAAGCATCATCTTTCCAAGATTGGTGCGGTTTCCCCTCACCAATCTTTGAAGGCATAATGAGGACTCATACTCTTGTATCAAATTTTTTATCATGTTTGTCTTTATCTTTATCTTTT
>JAOXNR010020993.1:0-26230 GCA_028571225.1 Parsonsia alboflavescens | reverse complement strand
TTACTTATTACAAATCTTCACTTATTGTTAATTATATTAGAACATATATTTGAGCTTTATTACAATTAAACCCAACAGAAAATGTGTAAACTCACCTCGCATGACGGAGGCTTTAAACTTCACAATAAATTAAATAGGCTGATATATTAATTATTCTTGAAACAAACACAACTTTAACGTATGAAATAGATTTACCATTTTTTCCTTTTCATTTAATTTTAAAAAAGGGGTTCTTTAGAAATGTAAATATTTTTTATTATTAAAATAGCTGTAATGTCTTATTTTACTTGGTGGTTTTGCATAATATATATTGAAGTATATTAACATGTCAACATATCTCGCTCTTGTTTGAAATATTATAAGAAGAATAAATGAAGATTTTTTAACAGATGAGTTGAAACGAATACTTTGAAAATACAACGATCAAGAAAAAGGCTGAAAGATAATATTTCTAGAATTTGTGTGCACATGCAATGACATCCTCAAGCTACCCATTTTCACTTCATAGAAAATTAATTCTTGATGATTAGAATTTGTTGATTTCATTATCATTAAGTGATTAATCCATATGATTCAGTTCTCAATAAATTTTGGGCACATGAGAATTGTTGAGGATGAGATTGGAAGATTTTAAAAGCTAGGGTTTGAATTGCTATAAACCTCAGAATTTTATTAACTCAATTGTTTTAAGACTCTTGGAACCTTTTTGAATCATATTTGATGTTCATTGTATCCTCAATATATCATTTTTTTCATAACATGGAGAAAGTATAATTTTTATGTTTGTTAAATTCATAAGTTTTGGAGCTCTCAGAGTTCATTCTCACACCTAATTCACGGACCAAATAAGTTAGATAGCCTTTCCATAGAGAAAGATAAAGGTATAATTATTTCCTACAAAATCTACTCATAACTGGGTGTTTTATATTCATAGAGTAGGCCTAAATCATGATCCATCTGGAAAAATCCTAGCTGAGAGACAGCATAAGCAAGCAACTTTAAGGGCTCGATTGACAAACCAAATGAATTCCATTGAAGCTCAAAATTTATTCATGTATGTCCATTTCATAGATTATGATTGTGGTATAAGATTTACCCGTAGAAGCCAAACGTAAAGTGAGAATTCATTAGCCTAAAAATGACAAAAAAATTGGTCACGTCTGCAATGCTGTAGTGAAAATTCCAGAACGAACCAACAAACTTTTGGAGCTTGATTGATGGATCAAATGAACCCCATTTAAGTTTAAATTTTGTATACATAAAACTCACATATGGGATAGTATTTTGATATAAATTATCGATTATAAAATATTGCACAGTAGGATTCAATTTAACACCCAAATCTGTCATTATACACTTTCGCATAGCTGCGATTTATTGCCTCCATGACCCCTTGATTGTAATTTTCTTCAGCCACCACCACCAGTCCAGACTAAATGAGCTACCTTACGACCTTCCACTCTAGGTGTCAGAGTTTCTGTCCAAACCATCATACTCTCTCAACTTCTGTTTATTCTCATGCTTTGAGGGAAGAGAGTACAAATAAATTGAGGGGAAAGAATTGAGAGAAAAGATGAGTTTCTATTAAAAAGAAAGAGAGATCATAGGAGTTTGTTAGGAACAAAAGTCTTGGGCTTTACTCATGTTGAAAGAAACTCTTATTTCTACCGCTAATCCTTCTTTTCCTAGCATGGTTGACTCTAAGATGTAGGAATTTGATGATGTATTTCACTAAGAATTGCCTAAGGAGTTGCTGCCAATTAGGGGGATTGAACATCAAAATGATCTCATTTCAGAGAGCCTCTTCCAAATAAACCAACCTATAGGACAAATCCAGAAGAGTCCAATGAGATTCAAACGCAAGTGGAGGAACTATTTGAACAAAGCATGGGTCCTTGCATGGTTCCAGTTACTTATTCCTAAGAAGGATGGTTCATGGATTATGTGTGTTGATTGTCGAGTAATCAACAAGATTACAATAAAGTATCGTTTTTCGATTCATTGTCTTGATGATATACTTGATGAGTTAAGTAGCAATACTTATAAAGTATCGTTTTCCAATCCGTTGACTTGATGATATGCATGTGAGTTACGTGGCAATACTTATAAAGTACTGTTTTCCGATTCGTTGACTTGATGATACGCTTGATGAGTGTAGTGGTAGTACTTATTTTTGTAAGATTGATCTTAAAAGTGGGTTTCACAAAATAAGAATGAGTGGTTGGTTATGCATTTTAGTTTGAGTAATGCACCAAGTACTTCCATGAATCTAATGAATCATGTTTTGAGGGAATGCATTGGTTTGTTTGTCATTGTCTACTTTCATGATATCTTGATCTATAGTAGACCTATGCATGATCACCTTAATTACTTAAGGCATGTTTGTAATATCCTTAGGAAAGAACAACTATACACCTTAATTACTTAAGGCATGTTTGTAATATCCTTAGGAAAGAACAATTATACGCAAACTTGAAGAAGTGATCCTTTTGTTTAGAACAAGTTTCTTTTCTTGGGTATGTTGTCTCTTCTAATGGAATTCATGTAGATGAAGAAAATATCAAAGCTATCAAGAAGTGGCCAACACCAAAAACTGTAATTGACGTAATAAGCTTTCATGGTTTTGCATTTTTTTGGCAAGGAATTATTTGCATTGGTTAGAGCATTACATACTTGGTAACATTATCTTTGCCCTTGTGAGTTTGTTATTCATACAGATCGTGAGTTTTTGAAGCATTAAAAAGGTCAAAGTAAGCCGAGTAAGAGACATGTCAAATGGGTGGAATCTATTGAGATGTTTCCATATATGATCAAATACAAGCAAGGTAAGAAGAATGTGATAACGGAAGCTTTGTCAAGGAGGTATGCCTCAATCTCTACTCCTAATGCCAAATTGTTGGGTTTTGAGCATATTAAAGAATTTTGTGTGAGTGATGTTTTTCTTGCATGTGAACATGAGACTATTGAGAAATTTTATAAACATGAAGGGTATTTGTTTAGAGAAAAAATAAACTTTGTATCCCGAAGTGTTATTTGCAGAAATTGCTTGCCTTTGAATCTCATGGGGATGGTTTGAGGGGTCATTTTGGCATTGCTAAGACTTTGGATATGTTAAAGGAGAATTTCTTTTGGCCTCATATGGAAAATTATATAATTAAGATTTGTTCTAATTGCATTGCATGTAGAAAGGCTAAATCTAAAGTTCATCCTCATGGCTTGTATATCCTCTACTAATTCCTCATGCGCCTTGGATTGATGTTTTTATGGATTTTGTCTTCAGATTGCCTAAATCTAAAAGAGGAAAGATTCTATATTTGTGGTTGTGGATAGGTTTTCCGAAATGGCACATTTCATTCCTTGTAACAAAACTGATTATGCAACAATGTGGTTGATTTATTTTTCAAAGAAGTTGTGTGTTTGCATGGAATTCCTAAGACTATTGTTAGTGATAGTGATGCTAAGTTTTTGCATCATTTTTGACATGTTTTGTGGGGAAAGTTGGGTACAAAATTGTTATTTTCTACTACTTACAATCCACAAATAGATGGTCAAACTAAGGTTGTCAATAGGATTTTGGACACTTTGCTTAGTGCTATGATTAAAAAGAATTTGAAATCATGGGAAGAATGCATATTATTTATTGAATTTGTGTATAATCGTTGCGTGCATCCTACTATTCATTATTCACCTTTTGCGTTGGTTTATGGTTTTAATACATTGACTCTATTAGATCTTGTTCCTTTACATATTATTGAACTAACAAGTTTGGATGGAAAGAAAAGTGTAGATTTGATTAGGATGATTCATGCCAAGGCAAGGGCAAATATTGAGAAGCAATCAACAAGATATGCAGCTCAGCACAATCGCAGAAAACGTCCTATGATCTTCAATATTGAAGATTGGGTTTGGATACATTTTATTAAGAAAAGATTTTCCAATCTTTGCAAGTCTATGTTGGATCGTAGAAGAGATGGTCCTTTTCAAGTTGTTGAGAAAATTAATGATAATGCCTACGAATCTTTTTGAAAAGAGGGGAAATGATGGAGATGGCATACCGAAAATTCCTCAAGCACCAAAGACTTGTTTAAGGGAAAATGGGCTATGATAATTAAGGATTCGTTTAGTCCAAGATCGTGGAGATGAAATTTGAATTTGAAGCTCCAAAATTTATTAAGGTGATTTCCAAGTTAAAAAAATATTATCTTATATCGAAGAAAATTTGGATATCAAATTTAAAGCGAAAATGGTCGAAAACGGACAAATGGACCGAGAAGGAGGGCTGATCTGCGAGCCGACTGTTTGAAAACCCGCGCCGATCAATGAAGAGCTCAATCACCGTCCCCCGTCAAATCACAAATGGGCTCGATCAATTATTGAAGGAAGAATTTGGTTTGTTCAAAAATTCGAGAGAAGTACCGATTGGGTCAGGGCGTGCACACGAATGCCCGTAAAAAGCTGACGCACCGATCAAAACAACCGGTGCAAGCTTTAAAATTTTACCGACGCCGGTTCATATTCTTCAAAGGCGACGGTTTTACTATCATCATGGGCCGGTAGTGCAACTTTGTAGCCCCGGTGGAATCATGCCTTCCAGCCGTCAACATTCATCATCGCTTCAAGGCCCAAAAACTTTGACCAAATTCCATCACCGCCTGGACTGATCCTATTGTTTCTTTCTCACTGAACTGAAACTTCGGTTGTTATCAATTCATAGTCAAATTTTGACTTTAGTTTAATTAGTTTTTTATTATTTCTAATTAAGCACTCTTAGTTTATTGTTTCCTATTTTTAATTAAATTAGTTACTTTAAAGTATAAAATTCTTTAATTATACTTTAATTCAAATAGGTTTTGTAATAGTTATAAATAGAGTTTTTCATATAGTATTTAGAAAGATTAGTTTATTCAATACAATTTGATATTTGAGAGTTTTTTCTATTTTCTTTAATTTTTCAGTGAACTCTTGACTTATCAGATAATTTAGCTTGGCTTGTTTGTAGCATCACCTTATTAGCGATATTGGTTTATGCTTTAAAAACAACATTGGATCAACATACGTTCAAACATCGAAAAGTTATAAACGTCAGGGACAAAGTTTTCATATTTTTATTGGGTCTAGCTAATCAAGAGTAAGGTCGCATCACCAATGATGGTCAACGATTGAAGTCCTAAGGTTGTTGAATCCAAGAAGAATACCATGTTTGCAAGCTAAGGAAAAAGAGAGAGAGAGAGAGAGAGAAGAAAAATACCTTTAAAAGTTCAATGAAGAAGCAAAAGAAAGAAAAAGAAAAAAAAAAAATTGAAGAGAAAATCTTACCAAGCACCCAAGTTGCTAAGAGAGAGAGGGAGCTTTCTTAGAGAAAAAACAAAGGATTGAAGAAGTCTTGATGAAAAAAACACAATGGTATGAGTCCTTTGTATAGGGGTTGATGAGGAGGACTTGAGGCAATCACAAGATCTGGGAGCTGCTAAATTTTCTGCAACAAAAAGGATTTGGAAAGTACCTTATCTTGAATGAAGACATGAGGATTTTATGCAAGAGGAAATAGGAAAATTCCAAAATCTTAATGAGATGTCATTAATAAATTTTCAAATATTTTTTGAAAAAAAAAAATCGAGATCCGTCCATATTTTTCCAATTAATGGACAAATCTTGAGGGGGCAATTTACAGATAATTAAAAAAAAAATATTTAATCCATAATAAATAAAATAAATAAATAATATTTTCAGCCAATCAAATGAGGCCAATCTAGAGTTTCCATCTTGAAAAATATGAAGATTCTAGGAGTATATTTTCTGAATCTTGAAAATACTATCCATATATTCAATGTTTTCATTTCAAATCACACCAAGAAGTCTTTCTAGCTTCGGGATAAAAAGAGCTCTCAAATCTTCTTCAAAGGTCATCCCCAAACCTTCAAGGAGTTCTTCAACGTTCTTTGTCAAAACGAGGAATTGAGCTTCGACAAGCATATCAAACCAAATCCAGTGTTCGTGGGGAAAGGCTTGTTTGATTTGGGATTAAGCATTCGTGCCCCTCACCTCAACGTTTTTCACCTCAAAGGAAGAATTGAAGGATTTCTCTATGGAGCATTTCATATCCCATTTATTAAATTAATAAATATATTTGTCTCCATGTTCTTGTCTTATTTTGTAGACAAATTTTGTGTGTACAAATTTTAGCATATCAAGGGCGACATCTCCACCTTCCATACCATGATCAAATTTTGGCAGTTGACGGACAAAACTAAACACTCTTTGTTCCCTCTTAACTTGGTACATACCATCAGTTGACCTATAACTATGCAATGATTTGATTGCTGATGCCTTCAATGGTTGTCCTGTAAACCATGATGATACCTTGCTGCTGCTGGAACTCATTATGTAGCTCTTCCAATGTTCGATGAATTTTGAACTTCTGCATTTTGCTGAATCAATGTTACAGCTGAAACTTTGGAGTTTGAAGAATGTTTTGGTCTTTCATTCAACAAGTAATCTAGAGAAAGGTGGTTCAGGATTTTCTTTGTATTTGTTAATATTTTTATTGAAATGAGGAAGATATTGAGAGAGAAAGGGTGAAGGCTGAAAAGGAGACACAGATTGAGACTTTGAATATTAGATTGAATGAGATCGTGACTGAGATTGGCAAAGAAAAGGACTTCTCCACTGAGGTTAGTCGTGATAGGGATGAAATCAAGTTTAAGCTTGATATTCAAATTGCAGAGTCCAAAAAAGTGGCAGGGATGTTGGGTGAAGCAGAAAAGAGGGAGACATTTATTCAAGAAGAGGTTGAAAAATTGAGGACTGAATACAGAAGTGTGACGGAGAAAAAAGAAGAGAGGGAGATTGAGATTGAATTGATTACTAAGGGCAAAACGCTGTTGGAGAATAGTTTGGTTGGGGCAGAAAAGGCAATCGAGGGGAAGAAGAGGGAAATTGAGGTGATTGTTAGTTGGAAAGAGTTGATCAATGAAGATAAGAATGTGGAAGTTATAAAAAGAGATGAATTAGAAAACACAGTGACTGGACTTAAGAGGATGCTGGCAGATTTCTGACATGAGGAGGAAAAGTTGCATAGTTATGTGGCTGAGTAAGAGAAGAGGGATGCTGCGGGTGTAGAGAAGGAAAACGAGATGAAAAGAAGGATTGATGAATTGGTAAAGGAGAAGAATCAGAGTGAGAGGAGGCTCCAAAACTTGATTGAAGAAAGGGTTCACCTGAGAAGGATTTGAATGAGGCATTGAAGCAGATTTGTGACGGTAAGCACAAGATGGAGCAAATTGAAGCGGAGAAAAGACAAATTGCTGGAGACAAGCTAAGAAAGGAAAATGAAATTGTTGGATTAGAAAAGCAAGTATCTGAATTGAGGAGTACTATTTCAGAGAATTAAAAGTCCTATGTTCGGAAGGAACAAATGAAGAACTTGACAGCTGAAATAAACCAATATAGAGATTCAGTTGAGCGAGTTACAGTTGAGAGGGATGTGGTCAGGAAGGAATCTGGTGAGGAGAAAAGGAATGGTATAACCTGAAACAGAGGATTACTGAAATGGAGAAGGATATTGAAGAGACCCGTAAATTGGTTGAGAAAATTAAGGCTGAAAACAGGAAGGTAACAATTGCAATAAACTGAAGAAGGAGATAGATTCTCTTCAGAATCACCTTTCTGAGGCACAAAAGGTATTGGATGTTATGCAGGATAAAGTGGCAGGTGCAGATTCTTACTCTGAACTACTTCTGCAAACACTTAAGGGTACTGCTGAATTTGTTTACTCAAATGGTGAAAAGGTTGCATCCGTTAACCGTAGCCCGGATGGTAAAGAGATGAATGGAAATATAGAACAGTACGTAGCAGAACTTGAAGAAATCAAGAATGCATTTAGGAGTAAAGAGAACATAGTGGAAGAAATGAAGAGGTGAGTTGAGTTTCTACAGAATTCAATTGCAGAAGCACGAAAGAAGAAAAGTTTCTGGACCATTGTCTCAACTGCAACAACTCTGTTCGCTGCGATTTCACTTGATAATCTTGCACAAGGGCATTGAGTAAAATCCCCTTTCCAGGTTTCTTTAGCATATTTATTTCAAATGAAGATTTTCAAATCCTAACAATTACCAGTATTGTTAACAAGAAGGCAGATTTATGCCAATTTTGGTTTTCCTTTTCCAGATTTAGGCAGATTTCCTGGTATTAGTAAGAGGAAATAAAAGCTCCTTGATGATGTCTTGAGGACTTAATGACGTTTTTGACTACTATTTCTGCAGCAAAGTAATCCTAACGGATAATCCTTACATGTGTCATTTTGCACACGAATCTGATAGAGTAAATACTACTATTAGTTCACCATTTTCTGCATTTGATTTGTTTCCATTTCTTGAATATGTTCATCTCTAATTATATGTAAAAGAATGACAAATCTTATGATAGAGAAAATATCACAAAAATATATAAATTAGAAACAATAAGAAATTTAGACCAGTGCAACAAATCAAACAGATATGAAATAGACCGAAATAATTCTTGATTACAAAGAAGAGAATTTGGGAAGCCGGCCAATTAGATTGTTGTGGGATAGATTCAATTTTGTCAAGTATGAAAGTTTTGTAACCGATTCAGGGATTGTGCTAGATAAATTGTTAAAGGACAATAGCAACGATTCAAGGGATGCCATTTTGCCAATTGAGGTAGGTGGAGAGCCACTTAAGAAGTTTGAGTGGAAATTCTCAAAAATAACCAAAATTGAATCGGATATTTCAATTATACCAGATTTGTCAAAACATTTCAATTATACCCGATTTCAATTAGAGAATTTCACTGTATTCCCAAATTGGTACGGACACCCAATTTGAGAAAAGAGAATCTCAGACCAAATGGAAAAGACTCATTTGCCCTCATTCAGTCGACCTTCCCCGAATTGGATAGAAATTCCAACGCGTTTCTGGGAACTCATTCACCCGACCTTCCCACAACAAGGAAACCCAATCGTTGTTCCTTACTCCTTAGTCCTCTCACAACATATTTTTTTTAAGCTCGCTGGTGCAGTGGAAACTGTTTACTGCTAGCTTGCCGATGCGGTGGAAGAAGAGGAAGCTCGACCGCTGCAAAAAAGAAAAAGTTAGACCGGCTACGGGTAAGTCCCCTTTGCGTCATTTAAAATTTTTTTTATCTCCATGATTATGCAAATGGTTGTGCTGTTTGGGTCATTTCTATCATCTTCTTGATTTTTGCTTCGGTTTGTACTGGAAATATTTGACTGTCATCCTTTTTAAATTTTGTTGATAATTATTGAGTGTTAAGCCTATTTGGGGGCATATTTGTGGGATAAACGATTCGGGAAGGTTGGCATTTGACTTTTTATTGAAACTTTGGAAGGTTGGGATAATCTCTCCGAAGGTCGGGATAATATCTGGAAGGTCGGTCATTATTATTTCATTATTATTATTATTATTATAAATTTTGAAATCTGGAAGGTTGGGATAATCTATAGAAGGACGGGATAGTATATGGAAGGTTGAGATAATATATGCAAGGTTGGCCATTCTTATTTCATTATTATTATTATTATAAAATTTTAAATACAACTGAAGGTCTGGATAATCTATAGAAGGTCGAGATAATATATGGAATGTCTGTATAACATACGGAAGGTCCGCCATTATTATTATTATTATAAAAATTTAAATATCATTTAGGGTCGGGATATTTTATAGAATGTCTGGATAATATATGGAAGGTCAGGATATTATATGGAAGGTCAACTCATTATTATTAATAAACTATTATTATTATAAAATTTTAAATAAAAATAAAAATTTATATTATTAAACTTGAAACTAAAAAAAAATTAATTTCATTAAATTTTAAATTAACTAAAAAATGTTATTATTATTTTAAGTTAAATATAAATTATTATTATTAAATTCTAAATGAAATAAAGTTAAACTTAAATAAAAATTATTATTTATTATTATTGCGAAAATAATTAAAAATTATTATTATTAGACTACCACTATACTTTATAGTGATTTATTATTATTAGACAACGTAGTTTATACTGTCAGTGTAAAATTGAATTTAATTATTCAATATACTTTAATACTTAATATTTTATAATGATTGTCTTGACTTATTATATTTTTTTTTATAAATAAAAATACATTGTACTTTATATTAAGAAAGTAAAATAATAGCATTATAATGACTCCACCAATGTCTATCTACTAATAATAATAATAATAAGTTATAACTATACTATATTTTAAAATTAAAATACTCGGGGTAAAGTTTGGATAATGTTTTGTAAATAATAAATGATTATAGATATTTCTGTGAAATATTATGTTTAAGATTTAAATAATACTTTTTAATGCGATAACAAATTGTTTGGAGCTTATTTTATTTATTGTACTTAGTTTAAATGAACGACAATCTAACTAATTATTTATTTATATTTGCAAAGATATGGACCCTGGTAGATGGAGATTGTCTTACAAACATGGTTGTGTTATTCCTCCGGTAAGACTATCAGTGGTCACTGCAAGTATTCGTGGATAGTAAGGGTCGTGGATAGTAAGGGTCATTGACTTAGTCAGACTTCACGGGGGTAGGGGAATGAATCAGGAGTAGTCTATTCGAATACATGTTGGAACTACCCCGATATGCCAGGCATGTTTACTCGCGTGTTGCATTACATGTGCTTAGATAGAAGGTTCACTTCCTCGATACTCGCTCTGATGAGATGTGGTTCCATATTGGAGGTAGACTACATCGTTTAGGGCCTC
Organism: Parsonsia alboflavescens; assembly: GCA_028571225.1. Classification (NCBI taxonomy): domain Eukaryota; kingdom Viridiplantae; phylum Streptophyta; class Magnoliopsida; order Gentianales; family Apocynaceae; genus Parsonsia; species Parsonsia alboflavescens. The sequence goes on along the minus strand of JAOXNR010020993.1, from coordinate 15,452 downwards.
AGGAGTATGCCCTGATCATCGTACTTCGATTTGGCCCGATGGATGAGAAGATTATAGGGCGACAGTTGTCGAGCGACTTTGCACATGATAGGTTATTGGGGCCCGATCCACTGACCCCGACACAAGCCCTTGCCATGTTTAGCACGAAGGATGTTGGATAGCTGGAGCAGGATGATGTCCTCAAGCTTGTTTATGGCATCATTGTCGGATATTGGATCTTGACATGTGAGTCTTCTGTAGCTATTCCATATTAGTGTGGTCCATCCTTGAAGATTTGCCAGCAGCTTAGGTATTTCATTGAGGCACCATGGGATGGAGCATGACACAACATTACCTATAGCAAGTCGTTGATGATGGGTCTCAGGCGACGAAGAGGCATCTATACAGCAATGCCAAGGTGATACTGGTATGACTACAAATCTACCATTTTTGTAAATTCTTATGATTTATATTCAACTTTTGGTCCTTTATTAATGTTTTTTCTATTAATTCAGTGGTGGATGTATGCCCACTTCCTGTCCTTGAGCCTATATTTGTGCTTTGATGCTCCTCCTAGAGCTTTTAGACCCTGTGCTATACGGCATCCGAGGTACCTTCTTCTCCGGAGGCCGATTTACTCCAGTTCCAAAGTCCAGTGGCATAGTCTATTGGATATGGTAAGCAATCAACCTTTCCACATGTATATATATATTTTTTCCTTTTACTTTTTAAAAATAAGATGTTCATTAACTAAATTACGACTTATACAGGTATCTACTTCATCACCATATATTGAGCCAGAAGAGTAGGAGCTGCAGATGCCTTATTGGACTAATTTTGATGACCTCTGGTATATTCCACCTGTTTGTTCGAGGGCTTCGAAGCCCAGCTCATTCTGGCAGGTCATCCGACAGCAGCCACCCCCCTGTGCAATTATAGAGGTCGATCTAATGATAGTTGAATTAGAAAATTATAAATTAAATAGAGATGATTTATTGTATCTAATGTTTTATATATGTTTTATTTTTAGTCACCTACCCCGAGAGTTGGGGAAGCCGAGATCCCAGGGGACGAGGGGGAGCATGTCGAGGAGCGACATCCATTCCCTGTGAGATCTGAGGGTCATGGGGCGAATGAGGACCACCATTAGGTATGTATTTCTTCATGTCTATTAAAATCAGGCATTCAATTCAATACTTATATTTATTATAATTTATGTTTAAAATTATAGCAAGCACCCGAGAGTGTTTTGGAGTCAATGACGTCCTACTCCCATCGGTGACTACATGATGGCCCAATTCAGGACTCTATTGGTAAAGTTTGAGGAGCGAGTCTTTGCCCGAATTGCTGAGCATGTTGATGTTTGCTTTGTGGAGTTGCATCAGTGGGTGAGTGCTTAATTGGAGAAGCAGGAGCAGCTGGCCCTATCTCAACACACGGCTATCCTTCAGCGACTGGATGAGCTAGAACATTGATAGAGCCGGGGCCAATAGGGTGGTCAGAGATCTCCTCATTCACATCAGGTTAGTATATGCTATACAATTTGAATTTGTTAGCTATTAGCATGATTCTATCGTATTTATTTTCCTTGAAACAAGCAGGATGAAGTGATAAGTCCTGGGCTTTATGAAGATTTGCCAGCTCCATCTGTGGTCAACTCTAACCCCCAGGTTAGTTTTATCTTAGTAATAGTTCTATCTTAGTAATAGAAAATATTTACGTAAATTTTTGTAATTACATAAATATATCCAAATTGAAATGGGTATTCTAATTTTTTCTATCATTTGTGGAGTATGTTTCCTTTGTGCACATGCAAAAATGGATTCGACATTGCTCTGAGTTCCTCTACTGCATCATCAGTGTTCTAATACTTCATGCTTGTCAAGCGAAGCCCATCTTTCTTTTGCACTGGTGTTTTTCCTTTTAGCACGAGATAAGATTATCTGGTAGATGCCTTCTATCTCGACTTTTGTCTAAGCCTTCCGCAATAGACTATTCTGGATATTGACTTTCCATCTCTTTAGCTCGTTAACTGAAGCACGGAGCATGGTGACAGGAGCCATAATTACGGGACGACAGGTTGGACGACACTTTCACGAATGTCCTAAGAAACCTCGTGGCATGAATGAAAGTGGCATCCAACCTGACGTGAAGTAATTATGGCTCTTTTCACTATGCTCCTGCTTAGGTTGACGAGCTAAAGAGATAGGAAGTCAATATCCAGAACAGCCTATTGTGGAAGGCTTAGACAAAAGTTGAGACAAAAGGCATCTGCCGGATTATCCTATCTAGTATTAAAAGGAAAAACACCAGTGCGAAAGGAAGATGGGGTTCGCTTGACAAGCATGAAGTATCAGAATACTAATGATGCAATAGAGGAACTCAGAGCAATGTCGGATCTATTTGTGCAGGTGCACAAAGGAAACATACTCCACGAATGATAGAAAAAAAGAGTAAAATTAGAATATCCATTTCAATTTGGGTATATTTATGTAATTACGAAAATTTACGTAAATATTCTCTATTATTAAGATAGAACTATTTTTTGTGCCTAACAACCTAAGGAGGATATCGTGAGAGAGAGGTGGCAGATCTACCTGCTCCAGTCGAGATGCAGACAACTGACCACGTTAGTTTAAACATTTATTTGTTTTTGATTATTTCATACGTAAACTGATTTACATAGTTAGTTAATTTATTTTAAATAGCAGTCGAAGGAGGATGTCCGTGAGAGGGAGGTGGCAGATCCTCATGCTCCAGTCGAGGTCTAGACTACCAACCAGGTTAGTTTAAACATTTCCGTGTTTCTGAATATTTCATGTGTGTTTCAATTTTCATTGATTGTTAGTTTATTTTAAATAGCAAGCGGAGAGGGAAGCCAATGAGAGGGAGGGTACACCCACTTCATCTAGGAGTGTTGTATCCGACGCTGTTGTTCAGGTGAGACATGACCTAATTTTCCAAATTAATTAGTTTTATTTTTTAATTTCAAATTTAAATATCTTGTTCAAGTGTCGTTAATGTAATTTCTTTACGTTCTAATAACTGGATTTTAATTAATTTCAAGAGGGAGGACGTGCTCTTCGGACCAAGGTCCGAGCTGCAAGCCTCATGTCTCCGTTCATGGACCACACTCATCATATAGAGCTTGGGGGGTCTAAAGAAGAAGCCCAGAACAAATAAAGGAAAGTGGCAGTCCAGGCAGGGGTGCCAGGTGAGGGCTCCGTGTTTTCTGGAGTGGATAGCCCCCATACCAGGAGCTGCTTGGATAATTTGTGCTCCTCGGGGGAATCAGAGACCTTTTTACATGCATTCCTTTAATACAATTTAGTTGTCTCTTGATAATTAAGTTACTGTGTCGTTTTTAGTATGTAGGAGTAATTATTTATATTTTCTAACCATTGTGGTTTTTTTTTGTGGCAACCGCTCGACAAGGGAATGCCAATCCTTTTACGGGAGCTTTTTGAGGCTCGTTTGAGATTGCACTCAGAAGCTGGAGATCCTCATGTCAATCAATTCATCCGAGCGCTTCGAAGGGCAACTACAATGCATCTAGCTGCCTACCCTATGATGGGGAGGTTTGCCATTGTCTGGCCTTATCTCTACATACGTATTTTGTTTTATTTTTATCAAGTGGATAAAGTATTTTGTTCATATAATATCATTTAAAAATTGCTCAATTTTCAAAGCATGCTTCATCCCGCTTTCATTTCTGCATCCGCTGGAGGGAAGCCTAAGACCCACAAGTTCGATGAAGCTTCCAACGGCTGGGTGAAGGGAGTCGGAGAAGACGATGAGGTCGTCTGGTGACAGGTCGATGAGGTAATAAACATATTTACTATTTTTTTTAATTTACATTTCATTTTAAAATAATTTAATATTTCTCGATGTATTTGTAGGACTTGATGCCATGTTGCCACAAGGATCTCTAGGTACTCCTACGGATCTCATGGAAGAAGGCGAAGGTCACTCGATATGATCCGAGGCCAGAACGGGATCAAGTGGTAAAGACACGAAGGATAGAGCTAATGGATCCGGTTTGTAGGATGTTTCCTTCTCTTTTGGTATGGGCCGGCTATTATTCCAAGATGGGAAGTTCGGATCTAAGTTTTTGGGCATTAAAGCCCTCTTGAGTCAACCTGATTCGAATAGCTGTGGGGCCTACATTGCACATTACATGACGCAACTGCTAAGAAAGAATGTTGGGGGGATGATGCCATCACTGGAGTATATTCCAGATGCATCCCCGCGCATCGGGGACGAGATGGCATTGATCACGCTTGATTATAGCATTGATCACGCTTCATATTATTTTTTCATTTTATATCATGTATATATATATATATATATTTGGAATAGCGTGTAAATTATGTAAATGAAATATTAATTATTTTATTTATGTTGTGTAATTAAAAATAATATGAAAAAAACTACAAGTGATGATTAATTAATATGAAAATAATTACAAGTCATAAATCATATAAAAAGAATATGAAGATAATTACAAGTCATTAGAATAGGACAAGTGATAGTGACGTGCCTCGGAATCTAGCTTGACAGTGACACTGTCATGCCTTGGATGCAAAATAGCTACTTAAACAACTGGGAGGTGAGATTTGACTTTGATGAAATGTGAAAAAGGCTTTTTGGCTGTTTGAAATGGTGGAAGGTCGGGATTATTTGCCAAGAGTCGGTCTAATGATTTGAAGGTTGGTATTATCAGCCAAAGGTCGATGCAAGGACTTGGCCAATTTCATCTTTAATGATTTGAAGGTCGGTAATACTGACCTTCGAAATACAATCCCGACCTTCCACAAGATTATCTCGACCTTCGACAATTTCAAACAAGATAAGCCAATTTCCCATTTCCAAATCCAATTCTCACCTCCCTAGTTGTTTATCATAATTTTTTGCCCCTAGTTCATTACTGTAGAAGAAGAAGAAGACATATGGTAGAGAAAAATAACAAAACATGTGGTTTGATAAATGAAAATATTGCAAGCTAGTAAGAATCTGAAAATCGATTACAAGTCATGAACTATCTCAACACCAACATCGCCTTCAAAAATATCCACACTCTCATGGGCAAAACATACATTAACATTAACAAACATTCCCTCTTCAACCCAAGATTGTTGGGTAGATCTCCTAATAGACGGGTGCTCTTCTTAAGCATCATCATTCTATAATGGAACCTCTACTTCGGGTCGTGGGGCTTCTATTTCTGCGTTTTGGACAAGTTATCTGATTGTATCCTTTTCTTGTGCAAGTTTTCTTCCGTTGAAATTGTTCACTTCAAGAGAGGAACCAATGTTCTTGTAGTCTTCCTACCTCCCTTCTTGCAAATGATGCATTTACAGCCACATCTTCCAAACCTACAATTCTATTCAAATTTGAAGACAACAGAATAGGCTGTATCGAAAGTGCATATGCCTTCCTCAATATTTCTGTGTCAAATGAATTTTCGCGGCACAGAGAATAGTATTGAGCCCCAATTTCCCTATAACAAATTAAAGATGAGAAAAAACAAATTGAGATCATGATTTTAAATCTATTTTCGAAATAGTAGAGAAGGTCTGGAAGGTTGAACCAACCTTACGAAAGGTCTACTCGGCTACCCGTAAGGTCGGTTCGGCCGTCTAGAACATCTATTTAAATTATACGAATGTTTTTCAATACCTGGCAATAGCTATGACATGTTTACACTGAATTCCTTCTAGATCCCATCTCCGACATCCACAAGTCATCTAAATCATATCTACAATAGCATTTGCTTCTCGTGGGGGATTACCGACTACATACTCCTGCCTAGCTTGAACAGATGTAGTATGCAGCCTTTGTTGGTCAACCAAAACAACTTTAGTAGGCATGACAGCGGTAATTTGTTCCACAGCACGTTTGGTAATAATAGTAGGCATTGTAGCAGCTGCTTCTCGACGTTTATTGAACCAACTCTAACACATACCTCTATAAAATTCATGAGTGGATGTAATCGGCAATTTCTGAGCTTTCTTGATCACTTCATTAAAGGACTCCACAAGATTACTTGTTATTTGGTTGTATCGATTCTTCGGACAGTAAACAAGCAACCAACCCGATTGCCCTACCTCAACATCCAACCACCGATGAACCCTAGGATGTATACGTTGAATCTCCCTAAAGTGGTGGTCGCATTTGTGCTTATCATAGGCATGTGCAACACTTTTGAAAATCACTAAAACACGAGGATCTCTGCATTTTCTCTTCAAGTTTTCCTTCAAATGTTGAAAACAAAAAGCATGTGGAACCTCAGGGTTCATTTTTCTCATTGTGTGTAGTATGCCTTTGTGTCAATCAAATATAATTACCAAATCATCGAGCGATTTGTATGCAATTCTTAGTCTTCTTAAGAAACACTCCCATGAATCTTTGTCCTCCTCTTCACCAAATCCAAATGCAAGTGGAAAAGTTTGTCCGTTTCCATCCGCACAGATACCTGCGTAAATTTTGCCCTCTTGTGCATTTTTCATGTGTGTTGCATCTAGGATAATGATGGGTCTCATGTACTTGAAACCCTTGATCGAAGGACCAAGTGCACAAAATGCTCGTCCAACAATGCTACGCTGGTCACTAAACCAAGCATTGTAAGCTCCAAGTGGTAGAAGTATGTTGCAAGCTGTCTTACTAAGTCCTCTGAAGTTCGAATAGAGATTTCCTTTGCATGCTACATAGATCTCTTGGCTTTGGTGTATCCTAACTTCACACCATAATTCTCCTCCATGTCTTGAGTTACATTTTTGGGGTGTGATTCGCACCGATGATTTTACCAGCCCACATACAACCAATTGTTGATGCGCTTACATCCCTGTTGTGGCTTTGCTGTACAATTTGAATGCAAGTATGAGTCGGGATGAACTTTTGAATCACCCATATCTGGCATCCATCTCTACACTATGCACGTATCATGAAGATGTAATCTTTTTTATTTCTGCATCGCGCCTCGAATCTTGCTTTATCCGAACATAACACGAAATAAGAAAATCGATTCTGGAGCGAATATTGACCGACTACTGTCATCAAATCATCCTTACTATTAAAAATAGAGTCCTTCCGTATCTCACCCTCAAGTGGGATGGTTTCATCTTCGAAATAATGCACTTTTGGTTCATCACTCCAGTTGATGTTTGTGAACTAAATAGAAGGGTCATGTACAAACTGCTGAAAAGGAACTATGTGTCTAACCCTATCATCGAAGTTCACGGGAACATTATCATCAACATATATTCTTCTTCGTAATCATCATCATAATCATCAGCATCAGCATCGGTGAGAATATTTGCAGATGGCCCAGGTACATTGTTTACAAGTGGGAATGTCCCATTCGCATTCCTTTCATACGCATTAACAAAATCGTCCATTGCATGATCACCACCACACTAATATAATCTTTCAATATTATTAATGGCCATCATTTTAGGATAATATTCCCCCATCAAAAACATGATCCCATATGTATCTTCAATTTCCAATAATTTAGTACTTCCATCAAATAATCTGGATGCAAATGCGATTTGTACATCAAATTGGTTTAAATCGATATTCATGTAACCTGCCATAGTTACCTAAAATCTTCATAACTGATGTCTGGTATGACTGCCCGACACGCCCATCCACTTAGAGAACCATTGCGAAGAATAATTCTGATTAAAGCCATTTTTGTAAGAATCCAAAGAAAATATATTCAGGATAATGTACAACCAATAATAGAAAGAAAATGGGAGAAATATCCTGATTAAAAAAAGAAAGCAGAGAAAAACGGGTCTACATAGTTTTTGAAAGAGAAAAAAAAAATGGAAACAAATGCTTGAAGGTTGAGGTGAACATATGGAAGGTCGATATAATCTCTTCGAAGGTCTAATTGACCTTAAGGATGGTGTATTGAACCTTTTAAAAAAAAAAAAAAGGGAAAAAAACTAAAGGTCTATATAATCCTCAGAAGGTCGAAAGGATCAACTGGAAGGTTGGTCGAACCAAAAAAAAAAATAAACTGGGATTGAAGGTCGGGCTATACTACTGAGGTCGGATAGAACACCCGAAGGTTGGCCATTACTTCAAACGTTCAACACAAAAAACCTTCTTTCTTTCCTTCCTAATACCCAACAAACAACACAATTCATTAGATCAGAAAAACCCAATTCGCACTTAAGAATCAAAATACAACCATCAAACACCATAACACTAAAATTTTTTTATAAAAAATAAAATAATAAAAAAAAACTAAACTCAAACTATATTCTGAATGACGAGAGCTTGATCATGTGAAGAAAAAATTGTAAAAAACCAACTATTCTCCCAAACCCAAGTGCCGACTGTTTTGTTTCTTCAACGGGGAGAATGAGTTAATTTCAAGTTCAACTTTCAACAAGGAAACTTCATCAATGTGGTCTTCAATTCGGTTTTCCAGCAGTTGCAGATTCCCATGTTTTAATGCAAAGATTGATGCCTGTTGCATTTTGTGAGTTACTTCCTTCTGATGTATAGAAATCAACAACTTGTCAAGCCTTAATAGCTCAGTGGTAAGCAGCAATTTTTCGAACAGGAGGTCTTGAGTTTCAGAAATGCCGAGGGTAGATAGGGTACCACTGTTGATCCTCGAGGAGAGGGGTATAAGGACAACTACGGGAGGGAAGGGTGTAAAAGATTTTTTTTTTTTTTTTAAATGCGAAGCAATAATAGAATTAAGTTCATTCTTTAAAGAGGTAAGTTCTAAAACTTTATGCAAAGATGAGTTAAGAAGGTTGGAAAAGGACATCCCTTTATGCAAGTTGGAAAAAATATTTCCTCTGTCAATTTTTGACTCGATGGAACACCTTTCAGTTCTTCTTCCATATGAAGTTCTTGTAGGAGGTCCTGCATAATATCAATGGATGTTCTTTTTTGAAAGGTACTCACAATATAAATATATATATTTATTTATATATATTCCTGATTAAATATTATTTGTTTTAAGATACTTGGTTCTTTTTTTATTTACTTTTTCATTCTTGTGTCATTTGAAGAAAAAGATAAAGAACAAGGCACATGAATTTCCAACTGAATTGGATTACAACATTGTTAATCTTTCAATTTTTTTCTCATCAAGCTAAACCTTCTGGAGCAAGTGTAACGACTGAAGGAGAATTCGAAAAGGAACACAGAAAAAGATAAATTGGATATCGCATGACCATCTTCGCATTCTTCTAGCACGTTGGGCCTCTCCAACCTTAACCAAAATAAGTGCTGTTAACAATATATATATTTATACATACATATATATATATATATATATATATATATATATATTTATATATTTTTATATATCCTCATCAATAAGGATGGTCTTGGCTCCTCTCATCACACCGGCTAGCGATTCTCGTCCATTTGCTTTATATATGAGTGATTTAGTAAGTTCACCTTTCTTTTCTTTTTCTTTCTTTCCTTTTTTTTCCCCTTATGTTATGGACAAATGATTAAGGATATTTTTTCTGTTTTTCTGTTTTGGACTGATGGTTGTTCTTTTTTTTGTTCTTTCTATTTTGGCTAGGCTGGCATATCTAAAGCATTAAAGTTCTTATATTTTTGTAAACTCATCTATATTCATATATTTTATCTTGGATTCTAAACTTAAAAATCATTTTATATTTTCTCTAATAGGAGAAGAAGTTGAAAAGGAAGATAAAACCTTTAGAGTTCTTTAAATACATTAGAACTCCAAAGAATGCAAGGCTGAGTCCTCTAGTTGAACAAGAAGGAACTGAAACTGTCCAAGATGAGGTACAACTCAAATTTATAGATAAATGCTCGGAACATTTTTTTGTAATTTCCTTTTGTTTTTGTTTTTTTTTTTTGCATCTTTGAATAAAAATGATAGTTATTAACAATGCTGATGTCACTTTCTATGTTCGTGAATGTCAGTTGAATATCACTATAATCTTTTCTTTTGCATTTTTGAGGATACATATTAGGGTTGAACTCACAAGGAATTGAATCTCAGTTAAATAAAAACAAATTAATATGTAATAAAAAGGGGAGAACTTTTGAAAGAGTTTATAAAATAAAATTTAACAAAGAATTTAAAAGCTAATTTAAAAAGGAGAATATAGATGAGAAAACTGATCACAAGAGACATTCTGTAGTCAATTGCTATGGAGCCAATCATTGATCAAATAACATAATTAAGTAGTTGATTTTAAAATTTGTCTTAGACCTCAAATTTCTATTCTTTAAATAGATCTACTTCTTGTAGTGAAAAAATAAAATCCCTAATTTAATCAATTAAACTTATGTCGTAGCAAACTATAAATTTAATCAATTAAATTGCATAAGAATGAAGGTATCACCAACGTAAAATTAAATAAACAATGTAGCTTTAATTCAAGCACTTTGATTCATAAAATTCTCTATCACCAAATAAAGTTGTTAGCCAAACCAAATTTATGTTGTACAGATTTGACTAATATTGAAATCTTCCCCCTTAATTTGAGTAAATGTGAAAACGCCCCAAAGTTTGAGGACAAATCCAGTGAGTGGATAGAAATAGCATTACCTATGCAATCTAGAACGAACTCTTGGATTTGGTTTTCTCTAAATCTACCCCTTCCAAACTCTTCACTTGACATAGATTTTCAAGATTACCTCTGCTTATGTTGTTTTGAAAAACACTAAAATATGGGAGCTTTTGCAAAGCTCTTATGTAAGATGGAATAGATCCGATCAACTGAATACTAGTCAAATTTAAGAACACTAAATTACTTATATTGGCAATGGTGCCTGGAATAGGACCTGTGAATTTGTTTCCCGAAAGTTTCAAACTAATTAGATTGGAGGCATTTGAGATGGTTTGTGTAGGTATAGCTGCTTCAAAACTCTTATATTGAAGACGGAATACTTCTAAGTTGGGATGCATAACTAATAGAAGAAGAATTTCCTACAAGTGATACAAATCAATGCCAATATTCATTAAAGCTGTAGACATGTTGAAGAATACTTTAGTTGTTGAATCACTGAAGTCATTTCCATCCAAGTAAATTGAAATCAAGTTTTGCAAGTTTTGAGCACTTGAGGTAATTTACCTACCAATAAATTGGATACAAAATATTATAAAGTGCTCAAAACACATCATTCAAGTAGCTATGCTAAAAAATAATGTGGAAAATAGAACAAGTATATTAATGAAAAATATTGGGGCTGAAATTATAATATTTTCATTTTCAAAGAAAAAAATATTCTCTCTAAATCTAGAATTGAATGTCTTTATTTTTATTTTAAGTTATTTGAAGTTGAACATCTCATTTTTTAAAATAGGTAGATTTTTAATGTAAAGTTTCATTAACAACTTCCTTAATTTATGGTCCCACATTAGAGAATTTCAAATTAGACATTCAATTTCAAACTGCAAAAGTAATACAATTAGAGAATTAACAAGCAACTCATACACATTACTAATTTTATATAGGGTTTTTAGCCAAAATGGTCCCACATGTTTGGACCAAAATATTGTTGGATCCCTTATGTTTTATTCCAGCCACTAAGGTTTTATATCAATTTATAGGCAGCCATTAAGGTCCCATATGAATTTACTGGTAGTCAATTAGGTCCACACCACCCAATTGCCATTTTCATGACGACGCTGGTCACATAACATACTTGTGAGAAATTTTTAGGAGTAAAATCGTAATTACATTTTAATCTTTAAAAAAAAATACAGCAAAATAAATGGTTTACTTAAAAAAGGACGATTTTGTTGCAATTTTTTAAAAAATGTTTTAAGTGTAAGGATGATTTATCCCTAAAAATTTCTTACGCGTTTGTCATGTGATAGGCACCGCCATGAAAATGGCCAGAATTAGGTGGTATGGACCTTAAGACTATCTGTAAATTGATATAGGATCTTAATGGCTGAAAAACGCATAATGAATCTAACAATGTTTTGATCCAAATATGTGGTTTTGGCTAAAAGCCCTTTTATATATTATGAGAGTAAGAAGTTTTTTAACAAATGATTTACACCTGATTTTTAAAAGAATAAATAAAATAAAAAATAAATCCTTTTTTCTATATTCTTTTTCCATTTGTTATTTTTACTTTTGCAATCCCTTTTTTTTTTCTTCTTTTTTCCTTTCAGTTCTTTTTCTTTCCTTATTTTCTCTGTTTCTCTCTCTCTCTCTCATATTCTTCTCTTCATTCATTTAAAGACTTGGATAACAAATTAATATTGAAAAAATACTTTCTTGTAAGTAGTCGAAAAGATCCCGAGTTATTAAAAAAAAATGTCCTTTAGATCACATAAATTTTTTAATCACACTCTTATTTTGACTTTTCTCATATTAAAATGTTCATACCACTAACCCAATCACTAATGTCTTAACTCTTCTTTCTAAAATTTATCAAGAATGTATTATATTGCCTTGAAATATTCTAGTGATGTCCCATTTATTAGAAAAAAAAAATAACATGGTCTTTGGTGAAATTTCCTTGCTTAACAAAAATAGAAACAAAACACTGATGTATGTATAATGATATTTCTCATTTTTTGGAGAATAATTGAGTACATTTACAATTTTAATTAATTGTAAAAAATGTATCTTTCTAAATGTCAAATCAAGAAAAGATAATTTTGAATTTTTACCTGTCAAATAGTTAAAAGACAAATCTAGCCATTGAAGCATCCCCATTTCCCCAATTTCCTTGGGTATTTCACCTCAATGATTAAATGTTAGGTCCGCAAATTGGAGTATCGAAAGTCTATGATATATAGGAAATGTTATTTGGAAGATTATCTGATAATTTGACATAAACTATTTTTAACTTAGAACATAGGTCCTTAATATTTATATTTAACTTTTTTAACCCCAAATATTTTTCGAGTTATAAGATAAGTCTTGTTAACTGGAAAAAGTGACTTTTCTGACAACTTTTTTGAAAAAACAAAACCCTTGTGAATATTTTTTAATCAAAAGGACCTATCTTACAGCTCAAAAACTGTTCAAAGACCCTAAAAGTTTAAAAAAAATAAGATTTTTAGTTCAAAGTCAAAAATATTTTGGGACAAAATTCACCTATTTGTTGAATAATTAACATGTTACAACTTATAAAATATAATCATTATGTCGAATTTTAAAACATTAATAATAAAATAGTTAGAAAAAATATTAACCCAGCCCTAATATCTTACTCTTCTTTTTCAAATTTATTAAGAATGTATTATATTGCCAAGAAATGATGATGTCCCTTTTATTTGAAAAAATAAAAAATTAATGTGATCTTTGATCAAAATTAGCTAGCCAAATAAAAATAGGAAAAAAAAACTGATATATAGAAGTATAAATATGACATTGCAAAATAATTAAAAATGTTTAAAGTTTTACGGGAGATCAAAATAGTACCCATCGTTAAAATTCAAACACCAAACTGTTAAATATATATGCGAAATGGAGAAGCAATACAAGTACATAAAAGAAAAAAAAAATTGCTATAAAGAGCTTTCTCTTTGACTCTTTTATTTTATTTTAAACGTAGTTGTATTCATTTCTATTTTATCCTATTCGTTTATTTAATTTTAATATACAGCAACAGAATCCCATTTTACTTTTGTTGGGATTTCTTTCTTAAAATAATTAATTTCACATATTTTTAGTATTAAATTCTTTATAATGATTAAAAGGAGGAGAAGTTTCCGCATTAGTTCATTTCATTTCACTTCTTTGCTCGTCACCAACTACCGTAGACCCGTGAACCGGTCCGGAACTCAGCTCAAAAAATGCTTTTAAAAAAAAAAAAAAAAAAAAAAATTCCCAAAACATATATATGATGTTGGGCCTTCCTTGTCATTTAGCAGGGGCAGGGGCAGGGGCGCTCAGCTGTCTTCGTAGCAATAGCGCTCAACTCATTCCTTGGCTATGGCCTGACAGATGCAACTCTTCGAAAAAAGAAAAGAAAAGAAAGACAAAAACAGGTGTCCAAACGAAAAACACGTTCAGAGAAACCTTGACTTGTTCACAACTTCAACACCATTCATGGACGTGTTGAATTCCACCTGTATGTAACTTCTTATTCTACCTGATTCGTTGATGAACGGAGAGAGATGTCCAAGCTTGTTTCTCCCATTGATTGTACACGAAGAGAGAACTTGATATATAAAAAATTTAAGCTATAAGCAAGGGAGGGAGGCATTGAATATTTTATCCAGTTCTCAAACATGAGTTGCTAGCTGTCTAGTTATGATTAGATCATGATTTGTTAATTTCCAGTTCTCCCTTACATACCTAACTAGTAATTCTAATACTATTTTTCTTGGGCTGAAATACCTCTTGCCTTAAATTAATATCATATTAAATATCAAACATCGATGTTAAATGTGATTAGATGGGTGAGATAGGAAATTAACGTATTAAATACTTCCTGGGATATACAAAATGATTCCATTTGTGAAACAAAATACTAAGTTTGCTAGAATGACATTTATTTTGAAACTGAAGGAGGAGAAAAAAAAAGGGGGGAAATCGTATGAGAAAAAAAAAACATATAAAATTAGCAAATTTAGACCTGTGCAACAAATCAAACAAATAGGAAATAGAACGAAATAGTTCTTGATTACAAAGAAGAGAATTTGGGAAGCTGGCCAATTAGATTGTTGTGGGATAGCTTCAATTTTTTCATGTATGAAAGTTTTGTAATCGAATCAGGATTGTGAGAGATAAATTGTTATAATACAATTGCAATGTTTCCAATAATGCCATTTGCCATTTGAGGTAGGTAGGAAGCCACTTAAGAAGTTTGAGGACAAGTCTAGCCAGTCTATAGAAGTAGCATTACCTATGCAATTTGGAATGGGTTCTTGAATTTGGTTTTTACTAAAATCTACATATTCCAAACTCTTCATTTGACATAGATTTTCAAGATTGCCTCTGCTTATGTTAGTTTGAAAAACATAAAAATATCAAAGCTTTTGCAAAGCTCTAATGAAAGTTGGAATTGATCCGATTAACTGATTATCCTTCAGATATAAAGATTCTAAATTGCTTAAATTGGCAATGGTATCCGGAATAGGTCCTGTCAATTTGTTTCCCCAAAGGGATAAACCGTTTAGTTTGAATTCATTTGAGATGGTTTGTGTAGGAATAGCTGCTTCAATACCCTTATATTGAAGATCAAATACTTTTAAGTTGGGATGCATAACTAATAAAGGAAGAATTTCTAATAAGTGATACGAATCAATACCAATACCCGTTAAAGCCGTTGACATGTTGAAGAATACTTTTGTTGTTGAACCACTGAAGTCATTTTTATTCAAATAAATTTTCTTCAAGTTTTGCAAGTTAGATACAAAATATTATAAAGTAGCCTAAACACAACATACAAGTAGCCATCCTAAAAAATAATGTGCAAAAATAAAGTATCTAATTTTGTAATTCTCTCTCTCTCTCCCTCTCATTTTCTTCTTTTCTAAATTCTTT
>JAOXNR010020972.1:0-26235 GCA_028571225.1 Parsonsia alboflavescens | reverse complement strand
CTTGATTTGGAATTTCACTTTTAGCCTTATTTTCTATCACTCTAGAACTTGTCTTTACACATGCTTGAGGCGAAATCTATAGAAACGTGGTTAACTTAGGGATGACATAAGGTCTTCTTTGACTCGTTTGTACCTTTCTTTAGTCATGGATACAACAAATTGGGAATCACATGGTAGATAACCTTTATTCAAACAAAGCTTAATCCACTGGGCCAAAGCCTCAAGTTCTGCAAAAGTGTTGTTAAAAGTACCAATTACTTGAGCAAATCAAAAAAGAAATGTGGCATTACCAAGGCTCAAAATTCCTCCAATTGATGCATCTCCAGGGTTGCCCCTAGAAGCACCGTCTACATTCAAAAAGACCTTATGCAAGAAGTTGTTATTTTTCCACTTAACAGCTAGAAACTTCCACCTAAAAAGAGGCTAGTGCAGACTACCTCCTTGACACCATTACTGTACTTTGTCCAACCCATTAGCTATTGAAGTCTCATGTAGCAATGATCAGGATGACCAGTAAATTTGAGATGCAAATAGAGCAGAACCCTCAAAGATGAACCTGTTACGGGCCTTCCATATATCTCTGCAAAAGATCATAGGTATCAATTTACCCACCTTGTAGTGCAACTACCGCCAAGGATGAAACATGTCTAGCATATTGTTGGAATTTCCTAGCCGAACATCCATGAAATCTATCGTATGACTCCAAACCTGATCAGCTACTGAACAAATGTAGAAAAAAATGATTGATCGACTCAAAATACCTCCTGTAATGACATTGAGAAGCCATGTGAAAACCAGCCTACACATCTTGTCATCTATTGGCAAAAAACCGATAAGTAGTCTCCACAGAAACAAACTCCAATCTAGATGAATGAAGGTTTGCCAAAACCATTCCCAATCCCCTGCGGTGTTGACAACATCATCAAACAAGGACAAAGCAGTAGCAAACACAAAATCTCCAGAAGGTGAAGGCTTCCAAATATGTCTATCTGAACCCGATGTAACTTGGATTGAATGGAGCTCCGGCCACAAGTGTGGCGGCAATAACTGCTGTACAAGATCCAAATTCTGGCCGGTGGAGAGCCAAACATCTTTAACCTTGATATCATTCAAGTTCATATTGTCAACCTGATCACAAAATCTCCCCGGTAAGGTCCAATCTTCATGCCAAAAAGATGATGACCTGTCATCAACTAGTACCCCAATATTCTGATTCACAAGGTTCGAAACCTTGAACATTCGTTGCCAAGTTGGGGAACCAGCTTCATGAAGAGGGCCATCCAAGGTGTAATTATAATTGAACTTCATATATGAAGGCCAAAAACAACTTGAAGTTTGAAAGTGCCACCAGAGCTTACAAGAAAATGCTTCTATGAAGCTCTGAAAACCATGCAGCCCCAGTCCCAATTGAGCTACAGGTTTACAGATTCGCAACCATGAACACCAGTGTTTCTTGAAGCCAAACTCGCTGCTTCCCCATAGAAAATTGGCATAATGTTGCTCCAATTGGTACAACACTCTAGGAGTGGGCACCGAAGCAAATATGTACATAACCACATAGTTAAGGACATGCTTCATCAATATCAACCTGCCAACCATAGTGAGGAACTTTTTCTGCCGGCCGTTAATTCTGCACACCACCTTTTGCACCAAGGACTGAAAATAAGAGCATTTAACTCTACCTGGGAAAGGAGGACAACCAAGGTATGTAATAGGCATATCTTTTTGAACAAACCTTTTCAATAGTGGAAACATGAAAGGAACTTTTATGAAACTTTATTTTTTGCCCTGAAATATCTTCGTGAAATTCAAAAAATGCAATCAAACATTTAAGACTCTTCTTAGAAGATTTCATAAAAATCATCACATCATCAGCATAGCTCAATTGAGATAAAGGAAGGCCCCGTCTCTTGGTATAGAACTCCTCCAATCCACCTTCCAACAACATCCTATTCAAACCCCTCTTGGGGACTTCTGCTGCCACAATGAATAAAAGTGGAGACAAAGGATCTCCTTGTCAACCCCACGCTAAGACTCTTCTCATTAATTGACCGAACCATTTCGGATGCGAGTAGGATGTTGTCCGTCATATTCCTCAATCTCACAAACCCACTCTGATTGGCCGAGATTATCCTTGGTAGTAAACCAGATAAATGCAAAGAGATGATCTTCCCCATCACCTTAGATGTGAAGTTGCATAAGCTTATCGGCCGATAGTCTCCAAATTCCACTGGATTTTCTGTTTTGGGGATAAGTATAACCTGTGTGGCTATGAAAGAAGTTGGCGTGCAAATTCCAGCCCGAAAATCCTGAACGAGTCTCAGTAGATCAACACCTATAGTATCCCAAAAATGAGTGTAAAAAGACCTTGGGAACCCATCAACCCCTGGGGCACTCTTTCCATCTAAACTCCAAACCGCTCGCCAGACTTCATGTAAATCAGGGAGAGCTGCCAGCACCCTGTTATCCACAGCAGTTAGAAGACTTGGTATATCCGGAAGCATCATGGACGTCGACTACTCACAACCTTGGGGGGTCGCAAGTAAGTCAGAAAAGAAAGTCACAGCTGCATCCTCAATTGCTGTTGGATTAGTGAGCCATTCCCCATCTTTATTCTTCACTCTTCCCATCTACATTTGCACCTTCCTTGAGTGCCAAAGCTTTGAAAAATAAGCAGTGCTTGCATCCCCCTTTTAAACCATTTCGCAATAGATTGCCTCCAAAAGGTTGTTTCACATTTAAGATGAAAAGCCAACTCCGCCTTCAATTGATGGAGTATTTGTCTATTGAGCTCCATTCACTTCAATTGATTTTCTTGATAATAAGCTTCCGCTTCATTCACTTTATCCTCTGCCAGCTTAAGATTACTTGGAAGATTACCAAAACAAGTCTTATTCCACTCCTTTAAAGCTTGTTTCAGCCGCTTGAGTTTAATGGCAAAGATTTGCAAACCGTTCCCAACAACCTCCACCGACCAGCTGCGTTGAACCTCCGCCATAAAATCCTTCCAGTGTTAAAATATAAGTCAATTTAACAAACTTTCTTATCAGTGATTATAAGTCATTGTTGTTAGTTAATTAGGTGTTTGAATTTGTTTTTTTCTATATTATATAGGGAATTAGTATTTAGATTTTTGAAACGATGATTAGAGGGTATTTGATGGGGAGAAAAAGTTATCTTAATTTTTGAAAAATGATGGCCGGTGACTTATATTTAATAACGGAAGGGAGTACCATCTAAGAAAATAATTAAAGATCATGTGTAGGATTTTTATTTGGGTAACACAAAATGTGTACTAGATAATCCAGAGTGTCAAAACACCTTAATTATTTTTTCTTGTTTCTTTTTTTTTTTTTTTTTCCCTAACCAATCTCTTTCCTTAACCATCTATCATCTTCTCTCATTGCTCCTACTCATTTTCACTCGTTTGTCGTTCACTCATTGCAACAGCTACGACAGTGGGTCAGTGCATAATTAGCTGGAAATATAGGTTGTAAAATGAGGCTTAATTATGGATTGTGTTGCATACAATGTTTGAGTTGGTGAAGACAGTTCTTGGTTTATAAAATCCCGAACCTAGTGATGATGCAGGAAATTTCAAAGATGAATTGGGCTGGGCTTGCAAGCTATCTTGCAACCTAGGCTTGACTACAAAGAAGATTGGGGCAGAGAGAATCTCCTGGAGTATGTTCCAACAATCATGTTAGATCGAGTATTAACATAGGTTGTGGAGAGAACTTAAGGAAGAAGATAACGTGAGTGGTATATGAAAGACTTACCTATCTCTGGCATGGAGACCTTTATTTATAGGAGATTAAGTGGATGGCATATTCGATATTTAGAAGACCTTTATAGGTGAACCCAAATGGTCCCAACAGGCATAGTACAGCATGAATTGACTAATAAAATTTCCTGAATATCTCAGGTATGTAGGGTAGCCGTTTTGATCTTGTCAACCTCCTTGTTGTCCCTTGTACGTGCTCACTTTTAATTTGCACTTTTCAATAGGGATAGGACATGTGTTATGTCATTGTCCACTAATCGCTTACTCACTTCCCTAAGTGTATCGTAGTTATTCACTTCACGTAATGAGTCATCTCGGAGTAGCTTTCATCACGAGCATGCACTAAAGCCTTAGCAGGCTTGCCCATCCGCAAGGATAATTTAAGGAGCTTAGAGCTTCTAAAAGTAAGATTTTATCCCATTCAATCCCTAAACTTTCATGGGACCACAACTCATCAGTTTGCTTTTATGTACCCGAACTCATTTCATCCTACCTATTGGGCCTCCATAAAACTTCATCATCTGGGCTCCAAATCTTGAACTCACTTGTTCTGTCTTTATATGTTTAGACCCATTTCCTTGTTGGGCCTATTTTACTTGGAACCTTGACTTTTATTCTGGTTCAGTAACCCCTTGGTACATCTTGATTAATGTAAGCGGGATGCGGCATGAACTCTTGCTTGCTTTAGTATCTTCACGTCACTCCCTCTAATCAACCCGCTATGAGGGACCCTTCGAAATGAGTGGGCTATGTGTCAGCAAGTGTGGTCACCTCTTTGTGTTCCTCATTAGAGTCGCACTTAATGCGGTTCAATAATTGGGAGTTTCATTGTTGACCGCACCTATAAAAATTCACCGTGACCTCTTCTTTTTTACAGTAAAACATTTCATTGGCTAGAGACTCCTCGTACCTTGTGCGAATAAACACCCACAGCGACCTCTTCCTTTGTTGATCGCAAGATGGCTAAAGGATCTGCCCCTGAAGGAGCTCCCAGTAAAAAGGCATAAAAAGGTAAAAACTGCCTAACAATGACCTGGACAAGTTAGTCCAACAATTCAACATGGATACAGATACTTATGAGGCTATCCTTGCACCTACGGGGCCTTCCAATCCTATAATGATTACGCAATGGTATTTGTTGACCAATTGAAGAAAGGCCTCAGGTCTCCAGTTGATCCTTTTATCGTGGAAGTCTTGCATGCATGTACCTTAACCTTGGGTCAAATTCATCCCAATGCCATGTGGGTTTTAACATCTTTCATAGTCATTTGCCGAATGATATTGCTTAAGCCAACCCTAGATGTGTTGGACTAGTGTTTCATGATAACTCATGGAGAAGTGCTACTCATCAAATCCCATGGAAAATCTACCTTTCACCCTCCCATGCCCAAGGCATGCAACTGGCAAGATAGTTTCTTTTTGTTGTAGAAGAAAGGAGGCCCTTCAATTCCACCAGATCATGGGGCCCATCAGATTGGCTTGTCAAAGATCAAGATATAAAACTTCTAAAGCCTATGGAGACCAGATTTGAGAAACAAGACAACTAGGCCCTTTATGGCAATGAGGCTAGTGATGGTGAGCAAATCTATGTCTTTGACATCAAGAAGTTTAATCCGAAGAATTTTGTTGTTTACGGGATTGGCTAGATGGAAAGAGCCCTCCCCAAGATCCAGCTGCCTATTCCCCAAATGCCTAGTTGGGAATTGGTAATTCATCAAGAAGGATTTTTTGAACCCATGTGTCCGTGTAACTACTCTGTCAAGTGCGACAAAAGAATTGGAGGTAACTTGGGCCACTTGGCAAAGATCCTATTCTTCTAACCCTTTTTCTTTTTCTATAGTCTCTTGTTTTGTGTCGTAACTTTTTTTTTTTTTTGCTGAGATGATGCTAGTAAAGAGGTTGTGAAAAATGATGGAGGACAACCGGAAGGCATATAAGGATTAGCTGGCCGCAAGAGAGAATATCTTCCCTCTTTATCTGGTTGTGGACGTGCTCACCACAAAAAAAAACCTTCACTTCGATAAATCCTAATCCGCTTAATACTAAGGCGTAGTTGGCCACCAAGGAGTTGTAGGAGTCAAAAATGCGAGCTTCTGAGGTTCAAGTTAAGCGTAAGGAGAAGGACATAGAACTTCCCTGTCTCGCCAAGAAGAGACCTATCTTGCCTCCTACTATTCAAGGCCTGGGAGTAGTCATTTGCTTATTTTCTCAAGCATCTACAAACATTAATGGTGGCCAAAAAAAAGATGGGAGCAGGATTGTTTCTACCTCGTTGCACATTCTGAGTCTACTTGCTCCACTCACCATCTTGTTCGATGATCTGGACAACACCGTGGTTGCAAGCTACTAACTCATTTCGAAGTCTGCCTCTAATAAGCCTGTCGACCCCTCTACTTCTAGTCATTTAGCCCCCAATGAGGTTTCTTTGAACTTGGTCATCAACCATATTGGGGCCCATCTGTCAGGGTAGACTCTGTACTTGTTTGTTTTGTTTTTCTTTTAGTTATCTACGCTTTTTGAGTTTTCGTGATCTTATTTACTCGTTTTCCTTGTGCAAATAAGCTCGTTGTTACTCCATATTGACGACGTGAGCCAAAAGGATCAAGCAGAGCTTATAAACCTCAAGGTCACTATGGAGGAATTATCCGGCATTTTGGTGGCCAAAGAATTTCTCGAGGCTGAATACAAAAAATTGGATGAGGAGGTTGCCATTGGGGCCAAAAAGAACAAAGATCCATCTGACCAATTGGCCTCTTTGGAATGCTCAAAGCTTAAAGCCAAAAAGGTGGAAGATGAATCCAAAAGCCTTAGCAACCAACTGACTAGATCTCGCGAGTTTGTCACCAAAAAAGATGAGGAGATTCGAGCATTAAGGACTCAGGTTGCTGAGAGGAAAGCTTTACAAGCTCGTGTGAAAGAATTGGAGGTTCAGCAAGCTCATTATGAGTCTAAGGAATATCAGAAGGAGATGACAGAAAAGTTTATAGCTGATTAGAAATCCTTCTCTAAATTCAAACAGAACATAGAATCTAGGGCCTTCGAATTTTATTGGTGGGGCATCAATTTTTCCTCCAATATGCTTCATGACATGGTTTCCCAGGAGCTTCTTTTTCTTCTTCATGAAGGCTTTACCTCAGACCCAGACAGGAGATGCGGCCATTGATTCACTTCCTTGGCTAAGAGTGAACTTCAAGAGATTGTTGATTTTGGAGTCGGGTCTTTAAGCTAGGTTTCAATAGTTGAGTGATCTAGAGAGGTCTTCACTGTTGAAGGTCTTAGTACGGATGCTAGTATGGACACTATGGATGCGATTCCTCTTGCTCTAGTTGCTCTTGATACCATCGCGGTTCAAGCACTACTCTGGCTTAGTTCATCCCGAGTACTTCTTTCCCGTTGATGCAATTACTCTCTTTTCCTCTAACTCACTGTTCAAGGATAATGCCTGCCCTACTAATATGGTTGTCATAGTTCTCCTATAACTGGAGAATACTGGAAGGAATAATAGACTCTTTAGGAATTCAAAAAGATTTCGGGAGAGAGATCGAAAGACTTAGAACTCCATTGATAGCGAAACACTCATGATATTATTGATCGGAAAATATTTACAGTAGTCACTTTACGAGAGACTTCAATAGACACTTTACAAGAGATTGGGACTCAAACTCAACTTGGAAAATAAAACTGAAACTAGCTTCGAAAATAAAACCAAAACTAACTTAACCTTACTTGAGGACTTTCGATTCACTTTATGGATGTGTGACCGGCTTATTCCAGCAACCGAAGCAGGACACATCTTGCATGACTACAATAGAAATCACATGATAGAAAATTTCAAAGATAATATTCAGTACCAAGGACAGAAACCCTAATCTAGGATACAACTAAATAACTATCACATGAAAACATTACCTAACAGAATAAAAACAGTACACTGAAAGCAAGGCTGGTATTTTTTGGTGAAGGCCAAATCTGCATGGATGACTTGGCTTCTTCATTTTAATGTTTGAAAGACACCTGGTACAACGACAAAAGAAAGGCAGAAACCTCAGCATTTCAGTTCGAAAATTGCTGCTGGTGACTAGGCTGGAAAATGATGACCTGGTTGCTTGATTCTTGCATGAAGGACAACAATATCTTGTGCTTGGAAAGGCTGAGAAACACAATTTGAAAACAGAACTATTCAACTCAGAAGGAACGCGACACAACAGTAGAATATTCTTGGCAGAAATTTTTCTGATGGCAAAAAATTTTCTGTTTGAGATTCTTCTTGTTGAGACCGATCATGCTGCTGCATGGAGGGCTCAATGATGCCTAAAAGACAAAATAGGAAACAAATACTACATGAAAGGAATGTCTTCAAGTGTTAAGAGGTTTTTCCCCTAGATTCCTTTACTTGAAGATGACAAGACTAATTTTGTGCATGGCTAGAGACAAGTAACCGAAATTCTTCCATGTTGCTGTAACCGAACTGTTGATGCAAATTAGGACTTCATGTGTGAACTTTTAGGCTGCCGGATTGCTGAAACTCTTTTCTTTCTTGTGACGTTGCTTCTGACCGAGGTTCTTGAAAGACTTGGTTGCTTGCATGAAGTGGGCTGGTAACGAGTAATCAGAAATTCTTCTGGGTTGTGAAGGAAACAAAAAGGAGCAAAGAATTTATTCGGCTTGGGAACTGGCTGAATTTCTTCCCTGAGGTGGCCGAATTTCATGAGATGACTTGGACTCCATCCGTGAAAATGAGGAGGTCGAAAAATTGCATGAAGGAGAAGTGTTTTCTTGATGAAGCTTCTGTGCTCAATGATACCAATGATAAGCCTCTGAAAGTGGAACTTCCCAGTGTGCTGGGTACCCATCCCAAACAATGTCTTCTTCAAAGATGTTTGCATAATTGTAACTTGGTGGTTCCTTTGGAGAAGCATTCTTGGACTTTAAGTACACAAGGAGTTCATCTTAAGCTAACTGCAAGGACGGCGAAGTCAAAGGTGGTCCTATTAAAATCCATTTACTGATCCATGGATAAGGCCTTGGCTTGAAATAAGTCTTTTGGAAATCCATACGCTTTGGCATAACATAATCTAAGTGTACAATGTACACCTGATATGTCTTTCTTGGATCATCGTAAAGCTTTTGGAAACAATCTTCGTACCAATCTAGAGCATATTGAAAAAAAGTAAGATAATGGCACAATAATGTATTAGCAAACTGATTTGGATTGGCAAAGAAGGCCATGAACTGATGTATTTCGATCTCTATGGCATAATAGCATAAAATTGCCAAGGTCCACAAATACTGAAATTTATCTTCTAACATGGGAGCTGCATGAGAAAAATGCATGATGTTGTTGAAGGGTTGATCTGGGTAGAAGGACATATCATAGAACCGGTTTTGTTCTCGATAGGTTAAAGCTTGGTGTTTAAACAGTGTTTTTCTACCATATTCTTTGACTTGGTCAATTGTGTCACAATGGGCTAGTTCAAGTGGGTAAAATTCTAGGATAGTGAAGATGATAGGTATCAGTTTGGGTAGGCTTCCAAAGAACAGGGTAGGCAAAGCTTTCCTTTTTGGTCTGGGTAGCAAGTCGGCTAGGACATTCGACTCTCCTTTGATATGTTGAACTTGGAACTGGTATTTGAAGAACCAATCTTTCATGTGAAGGTGTTGAGGTTCAGGTGGCTTTGTATTTGAATTCCATGATCTTCGGGAAAGAAGAGTTATCGATCTGCACTGTAAACTCATAACTAATCAGATGAAATTCAAATTTTTTGATACCATACTTGACTGTAAAAATCTCCTTGATGGTGGTATGGTAGTGCTTTTCCACACCCTTGAATTGGTCGCTGCCATAACCGCAATAATGTTTCTAGCCATTGAGTTCTTTAATAAGGATTGCTCCCCAGAACTCATCACTTGCATCCGTCTGTAAGATCCTATGACCTGTGGATGGAATATGAAGTGGAAGAGGTTTCTGACATATTTGTTTGAGGGGTTGGACAGCTGGGGTTTGTTCATGACTCCAAGGAGGTGGTTTCTTTTTCAGGAGTTTGGATAACTGACTGGTGTATTTGGTGGAGTTTGGAAGGAAAGCTTTGACGTAGTTGATGATGCCAAGGAACTGTTGGATTTCTTTTACAAGCAAGTTTTCATGAGGAAAGGAAGGAAGGGTTTCAACAAGGTGAGGACCTGGCTGGATTTTACCATCAGAGATTTTCATAGTAAGGTATTCAACCTCATGAAGGTCAATGGAGCTTTTCTCTTTTGAGATCACGATACCCTGAATTTTGATGATGTCAAAGAACTGTTCTAACAATGACAAATGGACTTCGTCGTCCATGGAAAAGAGAAGGATATCATCAATGTAAATCAAAGCACGGTGAAGAATGGGTTGAAACATTTTTATCATTACTTTTTGAAAAATTGAAGCAGCAACCTTTAGCCCAAATGGCATCACCTTCCATTGATATTGAGCATTAGGAATGCAAAACGCAGTTTTATAACGTTCATCAGGTGCAATTCCTAATTGCCAAAAAACAACTTTCAAATCAAATTTTGAAAATATTTTTTCTCCTGCCAAATGAGTAAAAAGGTTTGAATCCTTGGGAACGGAAATTTATCATCTTTTAAAAACTAGTTTAAAGGTTTGTCGTCGATGACTGACTTTTTCTTACCTTTGACTTGCTCACTTCTTTTGTTCACATAAGAGGCTTGACAAGCCCAACTAGAATTAGTTGCCTCGATTAGTCCTTGTTGTAACAGTTGTGCACACACTTCCTGAGCAAGTTTAAGATCATCCCGAGATGTGTTGCTTTGGTTGGGTTGATGTCCTCATTAAGCTTAAAAGGAACTTAACAAAGAATTATTCATTTCTTCAAAGCGGGTTTTTGTGCTTAAAGTCGGCATGAGGAACTGCACAAAAATATCTTAATATGTTAGCTATCGATAGAAATTTAAAAGTAGTATTAGAAATAGCAGACATATTGGTAATAGGAGTAAAAGGTTGAAAGTGATGTTTATATCGGATCTTGTGAGGAAGGACTCTTAATCTTTCGGCCTTTGCCTATGCATCCCATCCGATAAGAACATCTTTACCATGACGTTTATTCAAGAAAACCTTGACAAAGATTGTGCAATCTAGGAAGAACTTTATTCCGATTGGGTGTTTAGAAATGAGACTGCCTTGGAAAATTTCTCCATTAGCTACTTGAAATCGAGCATCAGTGTTTATCCTAAATTCGGCAGGGAGAATATCTGGATTCATCATTGTTTTCATGGCACCCGTCTCTAAGAATCCGATAGCTTTGACTGCTTGGGCATACTTAGATGTTAAAAGAGAAACTTGCACTTGTGGATAATGACTATCAGTTATTAAAGAGATATCTAAAACATTATTAACAGTAAAAACAGGTAAACATGATTCCTAATCCGAATCATTTTCTAATTTTTCAAATTCATAATCTGTAATTTCGATGGCAAAAGCAGTATCCTGGTCGAGAAGGCTTTGCTCCGAGAACACCGATTCAATGTTGGATTCGGGATGATCCACCATCGATTCTGAAACGAGCTTTGAAGCCTTGGCCTTCTTGTTTGGGCAATTTCGTGCAATATGGCCTTTCTTCCTATAGAAGAAACACCTGTTGGACTTGGGTTGAAGCCTTCCACCAGAAATACTTGATGTTTTTCTTAGATTTGTACTTTCTTTGTTTAGGAGACCTCTTCTTCGTGGGCTTATAGCTACATTTCTTTGTCTTTGGGCAACCAATTTAATAATTTTCATGGCAAATCTTTTCGATCTTCTTCTTTCCATGAAAAAAGTTTTCAACCACCTTCCTTCTTTCATAGAGCTGTTCTAGGCAGGTGAACGTTGCTTGATGGATCTTTGCAAGTCCAAGATTCACCAATGGGTTTCTAGAGAGCTCAATCATTTTGTTCAACTCGGGCTGGATCTTTTCTTGAAGTGAGGATATGTACACTTCTTTGAGATTTGGATCTCTCATTCACCAAGTTAGTAGTAGATTTCTGTCATCCTTTTGTAGTGCCCGTTGAGGTCTTTAGGCCTTAAAGAACAACATTTCATCTTGAAGAAATCCTATCTCACCTGTTTGATTTCCAAAGAGTAATCACCTTCAAATTCTTTAAATATTATGTTAATCCATTGATCCAAAGAACTTGTAAGTAATATATTTCGATCAATAGCATCTAATGAAATGAACCAATCATACAGAGTATTGACATAACGACTAAAGAATTCAGACAGAGTGCTATTCAAAGGTACACCCTTTAACAACTATGTATTATCCCATCATGACATCTCCTAGAATCTTTCACGTCTTCTGCTGATGAAAATGTCATTAAAAGTGAAACAATTTGTTTTCTAAGATTTTTCCAGAGGAGTGGGTTGTGGAGGTGGTGGTTGATTGTTTTCCATAGACTCATCTCCATCATCTTGTTCATAGTCATGAAATTCAGCATGTGTTGTTGATCATGAGGGACCTGGGGTAGTCATAAGGATCCCTGAAACGTCCATCTTCTCATCTCCTAAGTCAGTGCACTCAAAAATGCTCCTTGAGGATGCTTCAGACATGGATTCTTCATTTGACTTGGAAATGCTTCCTGAGGATGCCTCGGACATGGATTCTTCATTTGAACTGCCAGAAGATGTCTGATTATCAACAGCTTGATATGACACCGCCAATTGCGAAGTTGGATTTGCTAAAGAAGAGCTAGGTTGTTTGAAAGAACTTGCTAGAATAGGTTCTCTAGATTCTTCTTTCTTAAGAGATTCATGATGAGCAACATCAGGCTGGACTGGAGACTTTGCCCTCTCCGCTTGAATAAATCTTGTCCCTTCGGGTTGGAAT
Source organism: Parsonsia alboflavescens (assembly GCA_028571225.1). Taxonomy (NCBI): domain Eukaryota; kingdom Viridiplantae; phylum Streptophyta; class Magnoliopsida; order Gentianales; family Apocynaceae; genus Parsonsia; species Parsonsia alboflavescens. The sequence continues at coordinate 13,596 of JAOXNR010020972.1, read as the reverse complement.
GTTTCTGACTGAGAAGTTGAGAGTGAAAGTTTCTTTTTTGACTTTGGATGGACATAAGGGTGTTCTTACGCCCATCTCTCAAAAAAACTGCAGTCTGCAATGCTGTAATCTGGTATTCTTTCTGCTCGAGGTCGAGTAGGGTTTAGCGGTCCACTAAAAAGTGATGCTGGTATATGGAAAGTTTGTGGATTATTTGCAACACCAAACATAGAGAACCCTGTGATGGAGTCAAAGGAATAGGAGCAGTATGGGACTTCTTTCTTTCATAGTTCTCAATTTGTCTCTTCAGTTCGTGTATCTCCTGGTGTTTTTCACCAAACTCAATGCAGTGGTTAGCGTCGGTACGAACCATCGCCTTCAAGTCACGATCAAGAGCATTGTACCTGTCTAGCATCTCATGGTACATCTTCTCTACATAGTCAACTTTCTTTTCAAATTCATTGACTCTATCGTTGATTTTGGTCAACATGCAGTTCTGGGTGATGACATTATCTGTCTGCCAATTGAAAACTTATTCAGCCTAGTTCAGTGGAATTTGTCTTCCATATTCATCAATTGCCTTTTGAGAAATATAACGCTTAGATGCTTGTTTTTCAGCCTCGTTGTTCTCCTTTCCAAAGGCGAGAAATTAGAAGCATTTGAACTCATTGAGGGCTTTTTCATCATGCATGGAATTAGTGCTGGCTCAACTGGTATGATTTTTTCTACCTGCTTAGAATAGGGAGACGGCTCAAAGTAATCCATCGTCTTCTTTTTGTCCTTTCTGCTTGTCTGTAATAAGGAGATGGCTCATAATAGTCTGTCGTTTTCTTTAGAATCTTCTTGATTGAGGGCAAGACAGATATCACGGATGGAGGGCTTTCTTTATGCATGGCCAATGAGGTCGATGCCATAGTTTAAGGGCTGTAGAAATCTGAGAGGCTAGTGAAAGGCTTAGGAGCTGGCATTGGCATGGGCTTGCCATCATCATTGTCATTTGGAGGACATCTGGATGAACATCCACCAGTCTTCTTCTTAGCCTGTCGTCGTCTTCTGGGGACTTCATCCTCATCTTTAGAGGAATTCTCTTCACAAGTGCACTCTGAGTCACAAAGTCCAAAGCCAGGGATCCCATAGGAAATGACTGTCTACATGGGACGTATAGCTAGGTTCCACTTGATGGTTGAAAGAGGACACCGGACATCTTTTTTACATGCTGGCATCTGACTTATCATATGGGGTGAGCATTAGCTGGGTGAAAATCTCATTAGGCTCCTCTTTCGAAGGAATCCTAAAAGATGTCTTTACTCTTATATCAGGTAGCCTTCTGAAGGCTGAAAGAGTAGCCTGAATTTTTTCTTGTTGTTGATCAATATTTTCATTATTTGAGATCCAGTCAATAGGCAAGAGTTTCTCAAGATTAGCTTTATTGATCTGTATAGGAATCTCTATCAACGTGGGAGCCTCCGTGGAAGAATCTGCTAGAATCATCAATGCTTCTGGAGATCAGCTGTTCTATAGATCAAGGGCATGGTTCTGCAATCTATACACCATTTGATGATGTAGTGTCGCCATTATTGATGAAAGGGCGAGTGATATCCCGGTGAGTTGGAGTTACACCTTCAGGGTTGTGCACAAATTCGGGTCCTGGTGGGATATTGCATAATTTGGGAACAAGGTGAGAACAAAGCTTTCGGAGTTGAGAATTGTAATCACGGTTCTGATGACCGCCTGCTCATAGGATGATAGTCTTGAGTTGAGAAGTGCTATGCGAGTAGTGACTGGGTGGCCCTTTTTGCCACCATATGTTAGAACTAGTCTAACACCACCAATATAAAGGTGTTTATACCCTTCGGTTCTCCATTGAGCCACCATCTTCGGCAGCATATTAAGGGTAATATACTGTTCCTTCAGAGAGAACGGAATGTCACACTGGTCCAGCTTAGAGGACTAGACATACTCCTTTGTCTTTGGGGTGGTTGACTTGAGCAGTTCTCTAATCAACTTGATGCCTAGAGGAAATGATCCTCTCTTTTTGTATATATTATATGGACTCATCAGAGGAGGGATTGCGTCCTCAACTGAGGCCAACTCTGGAATAGTAGTAAACTCTACAAAACTACCTACATTTGCAGAATGTAAAGAACTCTTCGATAAAGATAAGGAACTGGAAATATTTTCGAGATGGGAACTGGAACTAGGAGTGTTTTCCATGGTTGAAATGAAGATCTCCCTACTCTCTCTCTGTCATTCTCCAGAATCTAAAATCCCTAATTCTCCCCCCCCCCCCCCAGCAAAATGAGAATTTCGCAACAACGGAGCTCTCCGTTCTGGCTCTGACCTTATTGATCTCTCTAGTGGCGAGGATATCACCCGAGACTTTTGATGGGGTGTTGATCTCGTTCACATGAACTTAGCCTTAATCAATGAAGTTTTATTTTTGGAACCTCCTAAGTCTTTGCTTTTCTTTCTACCAAATATAAACTCGATTTAGAACATTACAATGTTGGATACCAATTTATGGCTTCAAAAATTTTTCAGACCTGGCTTGCTAATTTAAGCTAAGTGTAACTCAACTTAAAATTCTACTTTCTTCATCCCATCAAGATAGTCTAGGTTCTTTTTTTGCACAGATTAAGAAAAATAGTTAATGTAGTTAAGGGTAATTTTACTTTTATACCCTACATTTAATTTATTATAACATTTAATGGAGTATATTGGAATTGAAAGTTGTAGATATCAAGAAGGAATAAATAAGGGTAATTTAGTCTTTTAACTTATAACTATCCTTCCTCAAAAAATAAATTGGATTACAATTTAGGACAAACGAAATGAGAAACCTGGATTATCTTTGTGGGACAAAAGTAGTAATTATTATACCTCAAGTTATATCCTGAAGACTCCTAAACTAAGTGCGACTCAGTTTGAGAGGTGGTGGGTTATGTTTCAAGTTGTGACTTGAAACTTGAAATAAAACAAATTGTATATTATTATTATTTATTTATTTCATTTGTTATTAATAATTAAATTATTTTTTAAAATTTTAGTAGTTAAAATTTGTTTTATATGATGATTTTAAAATTTCAAACTTCATTCAAATTATACTTAAAATATAACAAATCATAAAATTTAGATTTAAATTAACTTTGGTTCGGAGGTTTAAGGAGGTAAGTTTACCTGAAAAGGTTATCAATTCAAAACCAGACAATGGCAACACTTAAGTATTTTACTTTTTCTTTTAGCTTTTTTTGTCCTTCGTTTAAATACTTTGCTTGACACAAGACTCGAACCTTGTCCCATATTATAATAATATAAAAGATTGATATCTTTAGTCTTCCACCTTTTATTTTATTTTTGAGTTATATTAATTTTCAGTTATTTTTCTTTTTTTTTTAATAATATCTTTTTTATTTTATTTCTGACCTTAACCCTCTGCTAATCTTTCATATTATTATAACTAAAAATTCCTTAAGCTACACTTAGAGTGATACAAGGCCAAAAGTATTAGTAGAAATCAAATGGCCCGAACTCAGAATGGGCTCAAATTTGGTTGGGTGATTGGAAACGACTAAATGATCAAAACTCATTGCTTTGCCATGGACTGAGGCAGTTTTGGGCCATCCGAGATCATTTTGATGGACTTTTGGGCATTTTTATGTTTTAGGGGTATTTTGGTAATTTTGATCTTTTTTTTATGTTCGGCTAGGGTTAGGATATATTTTGCCAATTGTTTTCGGATTAGGGTTGTTGATTTTTGATTAATTTTGACTGATTGTCTCTATACAAAAAATGTGATAGTTTACGCAAATTCTCACCTTTTCTTCTATGTAGATGTGATACTAGAGGAGATGCCGTCGGGTTTGCCACCTACGAGGGACATCCAGCACTGTATAGACTTCATTCATGGTGCTATTATTCCTAATAAGGTAGCCTATCGCATGAGTCCTGAGGAGCATGAGAAGTGCACGAATTGATGGAAAAAGGGGTAATCAGGGGAAGTATGACTCCTCGTGTAGTGCCAAAGAAAGATGGTTCTTGGCGGATGAGCATCGACAGTCGGGCAATGAACCAAATAACCATTAGGTATAGGTTTTCGTTTCCCCTTTTTCATGATTTGATAGACCAGTTACATGGGGTATCTATCTTTTCAAAGACAGATTTGACGAGCGGATACCACAAGATTCGGGTCTGACCGGGGGATGAGTGGAAGACCGCATTTAAGACACGAGATGGGCAGTATGAATCAAGTGTTTCGTTCATTTATTGGCCAATTAGTGGTTGTGTATTTCGATGACATCTTAATTTATAGTGTCTCGGTTGAGCAGCATTTGCAGCACCTGTGGATAGTGTTTCAGGCTTTAAGGAAGTAGCAGTTGTTTGTTAATGCAAAAAAATGTCACTTCTTGATTGATCATGTGACATTTTTGGGTTATGTTATGTTAGGCAGTGGCATTCGGATGGATCCTGCAAAGGTGGATGCTATTCTAAATTGGGAGACACCGGAGACAATGTTTGACCTCCATAGCTTCCATGGGTTGGCGTCTTTCTACCGACGGTTTATTCGGGGGTTTAGCTCCATTATTGCACCATTGACAGACTGTTTTAAAGGGAGCACTTTGTATAGACTTGAAAGGCAGATTCGGCTTTTCAGCTGATGAAACAAAAGGTAACCAAAGCTCTTGTATTGGCTTTACCTGATTTTTCTGAAATTTTCAAAGTGCATTGTCATGCTTCAGGAATAGCTATAGGTGGGGTGTTGAGTCAGGAAGGTGGGCTTGTAGCTTTCTTCAGTGAAAAGCTAAATGAGGCAAAGCAGAGGTACTCAACATATGTCAAGGAGTTTTATGTGATTGTGAGGAGTTTGGAACATTGGAGACACTATCTTAAGTCCAATGAGTTCGTTCTGTTCTGTGATCATGAGGCCCTGAAATTCATTAATGGACAACACAAATTGAATGCGAGACACCCGAAGTGGGTAGAGTTTCTCTAAGCTTTAAGTTTTTCCATCCAACACAAGGCAGGCATACTGAATAGGGTGGCAGATACACTGAGCTGGAGACATGCCTAGTCGAATACGATGCAAGTCCAAGTATTGGGTTTCGATACATTTTCTATCTTGTGTAGGGATGATCCGGAGTTTTGGGGTGTATAGGAGAAGTGTCAGACAGAGCCGTAATAGTTGTTTATGATTCAGGACAAATTTTTGTTTAGGGGGAATCGGTTGTGTATCCTTGATTGTTCATTGAGGGAGGCAATTGTTGATGAGCATCATGCTGGCGGTTTAGCAAGGCATTTTGGGATTGACAAGATGTTGGCCTTGGTACGTGGGCATTTTTGTTAGTCTCAAATGGAGCGTGACATGATTTGTTGCATTCAACTATGTAAGGTCTGTCATATTGCCAAAACTGAGGGTAAAAATGCTGGTTTGTATCTCCCTTTACCCGTGCTAGTGGCACCTTGGGAGGAAATTAGTGTGGACTTGGGAGAATATTAGTGTGGACTTTGTTTTGGGGCTACCGAGGACACAGAAGAATAAGGATTCGGTCATGGTAGTGGTTGACAGATTTTTGAAGATGTCACACTTTGTTCCACGCAACAAAACATTTGATGCTTCAAGATGGCTAGGCTGTTTTTGCAAGAGATTGTCAAACTACATGGGGTTTCTAACTCGATCACCTCTGACAGGGATGTGAAATTTGTCAGTCACTTTTGGCGTACTCTCTGGCGACATTTGGGAACCAAGCTACGATTTAGTTCTTCTCACGACCCTTAGACATATGGATAGATGGAAGGGGTGAACAGAAGCTTGGGCAATCTGTTGCGCAGTTTGCTTGGTGACAGTCTACGACAGTGGGATAAGGTGCCTCCCTAGGTTGAATTTGTATATAATAGGTCAGTAAATTGTTTGATAGGGAGAAGTCCATTTGAGATTGTCTATGGGTGCAATCTGGCTACTCCACTAGACCTTACCCTATTACCAGTTCATAGTCAGTTCAGTTCGGACACAAAGGAACATGCAAGGCAGATCAAGGAGCTGCATTCTCAAGTTCATGCTCGGATTAACAGATAAAATTTACAGAATGAGCAGCGGATTGATAAGCATCGAAAGAAGATTGTGTTCAATAAAGGTGATCTGGTTTGAATTCAGCTCAGAATGGAGTGGTTTCAGACAGGCAGGTTTGGAAAGTTGTAGCCTCTCGCAGATGGGCCATTCAGGGTGCTTGAGCGAATAAATGACAATGCCTACAAGATTTACTTGCCAGGCAGGTACAATGTGTTAGGTTTACTTGCCGGGCAGGTACAATGTACTAGGTACATTTAATGTTGCTAATTTGTCACCTTACCACTCAGAAGAAGACGATGATTCGGTAGTGGACACAGTTGGTGAGGGCGTGTCAAATTCAAGGGCGAATCTTTTCCTAGCCGAGAAGGATGATGCAAGGCCAAAAGCATTAGTAGAAATCAAGTGGCCCGAGCTCGGAATGGGCTCAAATTTGGCTGGGTGATTGGAAACAGCCCAATGATCAAAACTCATCACTTTGCTATTTACTGAGGTAGCTTTGGGCCATCCAGGATTGTTTTGATGGACCTTTGGGCATTTTTATGTTTTAGGGGTATTTTGGTAATTTTGTTGTTTTTTCATGTTCGACTAGGGTTAGAATATATTTTACCAAATGTTTTTGGATTAGGGTTGTTGAATTTTGATTAATTTTCGACTGATTTAGGCTATTCAGAAAACTTGACAGTTTTTGCGAATTTCCAACTTTTCTTCTGTGTAGCCTATTTTCGCATCTGTTTTTGCATCATTGAGGAATCAGGGATAACTTAGTGGTTTGTGCTGTTGCTCCCAGTCCAAGATTGAAGTAGAGGAATGTGAATTCTGGGATTAGTGGGGGGAAGTGAAATTGTTGTATGAGAGTGGATTCTGGTCTTGATCCAACAACCTGTAAGTGAGTTGGATAAAAAAAAATGAACTCTCCAAAATATTAGTCTTATTTCGACCTAAAACACGTTTTCAATAAAAATGATCAAATATGTAAAAAAACAAGAAGTCGGCAACCAAAAGAGTTTAGATAAAACAATATGGACCAAAGTCACCAATGTGAATAACCGAAAAATTTAAAAATAAAACATTATGGATCAACCTTAGAAAATCGAAAAAGTTTATGTAGCAAAAGTGTCAATTAGTTTATCACAAAACTCTAATCATTATTCCCTATATTTTCTCAATTGGTATATCTCTCGGGGCCACAAAGCTATATTCCTAATCTATAATCCTAATATCATCTCCCTATATTTTGTCAGTTGATCGATGTCCCAAGGCCACAGAGCTATATTCCTAAGCTATAATCCTTTGAATTGGGAAAGTCCCTTACGGGCGAAACCCCACTAGTCGCAGAGATCCCTTGTGTCAAAGGGATGTAAATCAAGAGATGTGCACGAACTGGTAGAGGACAGGAGGAGAGGATGCAAAGGGGAGGCCTAAAGCCCCTTGCCGAACCAGTTTAGGGCATAAAGCCTCATGCCAAGATTCGAACCTTCGCCTGCCGTTGGAGTTAATCAAACGTCACTCCTACCTTGCCACCTCACCTATGCCCCTGAGGGCTGCTATAATCATAATATCAGAGAAGGGTGTTTACTATGGTAACCGTGGGTACCTGGACCAAATTTCATATAATTTTTAATATGATTTAAGTATTATGATTTCATTCATTTGGTATTCTTCAAGTTGCAATACCAGCTGAACATAAAAATCAGTAAATATGATAAATGTTATATAGTAGAATATATTTATAAGAAAAGAAATATCTTTTGATTACTCATAAATTTGCATGATAATTAAATAAGGTCTCCCTTCCAGATTATATATGTAAGTCTTCATACAGTGGTTTGTAAATGAATACAAGCTCTATATAGAATAGAATTCACTAATAAAAAAGAAGGAAATAATTTTTTTTTTTTTTAGAAAGAAATAATTTGAATACATTATATGTAGACAAATAAAAGGTCAGAAATATATAGGAAAAATCAGATTATTTATTCTTCATTATAATTCCCATAAGTGGCATCTCTTCTCTGTTAAGTTGTAACCAGTATAAATAGGGCATCTTTCTCTTCCTCTGATGCAACAAAAAAAAAACAGCCCTGAAAGGAGAGCAAGACTCTGAACAAACAGCGAACAGCTTTTTTCCCTTCTTAATCTTTCATTTGTTCTCATCATAGGTATGTGTTACTTTTGCTTTTGTACATTAGAACTTGGATGAACCTCTCAAAATTTTTTGGGCGGTTTTCTTTTGTCTTTTTCAAATTCTTTACTTTCTCTAAATGAAATCCTCATGAAATCTGATTTTTTGCCTTGAAACCGAGAATGGTTTTTTTTTTTTTTCCCAAATTCTTGTCTGAGATTTTAGTTGTTAATTGATATGATTTCCGAGGTCTTTTTCATGTTAATTATGAAGTATTAATCCTGGAAATCAAATAATCATTTGATATGTCCGATTATTTTTAATTGCCTGAAATGCTTATCCTTGACTTTGAAACAATTGTGGTCAATATGTTTGGTGAAAGGGCATCCCATTTGTTGGTCGTCAATATAAATTATTATTTCGTTATTAGCCAACTATTTGATTTTTCTGTTAGTTTTTGTGTTTAGCTTTCTTTTTAGTTGATTTTTTCTGTATAATTTTGTTGATTTTTTTGTTGCCAAAAGAGGATGTGATAGCTTGGTTTATTGAGGCTTATATATACAAGATCTTCGTAATATTATTAGCAAGGGTTTTTTTTTCTTTTTTCTTTTTCTTTTTCCACTCAGCCTCGTCATTTGAAACTTGGACAGACACAATTGGAATCAAGTAAATAAACTTTAAAAACTGAGTTCTTCATCAGTCCTAATAGATTATGAGACAGACACATGCAGTTTCCTTATGACAATCTTAAAAGTGAACTAATTATGGGTGTTTTGGGATGATCACAATCTTTTGGCTGGCAGCCTCACTATTTATTGCCTAATTTTTGACCGTAGGATATGAATATATATATATTTTTTCTTGTTGAATTTATCGTGTAAAATTTTTCTTTCTTTCTCTTTGTTTTATTATAAGAGATGCATCACAACGGCAAGGACAAAGCTCCCCAGGATCAAAATGCTGATAAACAACAGTCCCAGCGTAAATCTACAGCATTTTACAATATTCCCTCAAGGAGGACTAATGTTTTGGGGGATAAAAGGAAACAACCCTCTTCATCACTAGAGGAATCAACCAAAACCCAAAGGCTGGCGTCATCTAATCATCCGCCTGTTCCCAAGAATAACAAAATTTGGGAAAAGCGTCCGGAACTCCCAAATGAAAATATTCAGGTTCCGAAGGGACAATATTCCTCGAAACAGGATTTGAATATCATGGCACAACATCTCATGGATAGGAAAGAGTTAATTAGCTCTCTTGCTCCGTCCCTTAAAAATCTGGAAGACACAAAAAAATGTTCTTCTATTCAATTGGCAGACAATCTTACTAAGGCTGCTGCTGATGTATGTACTACTGTTCATTTTAGTTAATTCTAACAATTTTTTTTTCTTACCTTTATAACAAGGAAAAAAATATTGAAGTAGAGCTCGTCACACCCCGGCCCCTTATTCTTTTCTCATGTTTCTTATAGTGATATAAGTTGATCTGTTTTTTCTTTTCTCCCTAGGCTACTTTGTGTGCTCGAGAGCTGACCGAAAGACAAGATGTGAATATGGCAAAAGCTAAAGAAACATGCGTAAATCTCTGGAAATTAGGGAATCATCTGGACGAAGCCAAGGAGCCCATCAAAGAGTTGATTCTTTTAGAGAAAGACTATGGTCAGGTGTTAGATGATATTAGCAAAGAAGTGGAATTGATGAAGGCAGGTATTGCACGTTTGCAAGAGTATAGCGAATGGGCTCTGGAGCGTTGCTTGCTTTCTGTGACTCATTCAATCAGCAAATATGAACAGCTTCGGCCAGCGCCAATATTGCATAATAACAAAGCTATCCTGCAGGAAGGCACATTTGGGGTTTCCCTTAATAATAATAATAACAAGGGCAAGATAACAAGGATGTCCTCGAAGAAAAGCCAGGAGCAAAAAGATTCTCCTCCAGACCTGAGAGGTCTTGCCTTGTCCGTTGCGGCAGCTCCTGCCGCAAATCCAGACTTTAATATAAATTTTCATGAACAGAAGAACATTTTAGAGGTAGAAAATGCTAAGTCCACCTCCCTTGTTGTTTCTGCTCATGATGATGCAAATATAGGTGATGAGGATACTGACAAAGATGCTGCGGATGCATGATGGGCTCACTCTGCTTCATGGACATTCTGCTAGCATTTTGCACATTGTATTCTCTCTGGCTGTGGTTATTATTATAGAGAATGACTTATTTCATTATCAATGCTTTCATTAATAAATTGTTGCAATGTTTAAGATTATATCATGGAGTTGGCGGTTTCATTAGTTTTGTGCATTTTAGAAGTTCTAAAGCAAGATCTCAATGTCTTAAAATAATTAGAATGCTAAAGCTAAACCCTTGTTTTTTTTTAATAAAAAAAGTAGGGGATAAATCAAATCATCATTAGCCTAAAAAAAATAATTAGTTTTTAGAAAAAAATTTTGAAAAAAGAGCTTGAGGGATTTGACATACCTCAACCTACCAGTTTATGAATAGTGGAAAAAAATTAATGAAACAAGGGACATAACTAGTCTTACTTTACCGTATAGACAGAGAGAAATTCCACTACTTAAGATAGATGCGATGCTATGGCTTGATTGTAAGTACTGGATTTGTGTCCACCAACTCATAGGCTTCTAAATCACACTAATTGAGTAGCCATTTATTTTAATCTTGTCTTGAACTTAAAACCTCTCAATCTCAAGTGCGATCGTTACCATCAAACTAAACAAGATTGGAAGATAAAAAATTGTATGTCAATGTACCCAAAGATCTGGGCCATAATAATAATAATAATAATAATATATTTCTTTAGGTTCAACTCTGACAATTTCTATCTATTTCGTTATGATATCTTCCCCAAAATTGTAATATATTCCCTTTGGGAAAGTTCATAATAATTATATAAATGAAAAATAGTAGAGCATTGAATTTAACTTAGTTGTGGAGAGAACTCATTAGTTGTGCATTAGTTAAGGTAATAAAATAACTAGTTTTATATGATTTTTAATGAATTATTTAGTGATAATTCTAGTTATTTTATGCCAATTTGTGGAATATTTTTGCTCCTATATTTTTTTCTTGGATTGCAGGAATTTTTATGAAAAAGGGCAAAATTGGAAAAGAAGAAGAAAGGAGAATCCTATGTCAAGAAGGAGATTATTTGGAGGATTCTTATAGGAATTAAAGGTCAAGAAGAGAAAAATTGGAAGTTGTTTAAATCAAATTCTAGAAGAAATTGGATGTCAAAGAGGAGAACTACGTCCTATTTTTATTAGGAAAATAATTATTTTGTAATAGTTAGTTTAGTTTTAGCATTTTAGTCTACTATAAATAGGTTAGTTTTCTAGATAATTGGATCATCTTTCTTAAATATTATTCTCTCTTTTTCCGTTCAATCTTTTATCTTTAATGTTTTGAGATGATGATAAGTAGCTAGTTCATTTGTTCTAAAATTGCAATGGATTCTTAATCAATTTATTTGAGTTAAATCTTATTTGTTAATATGGTGATCATGCTCTATTAATTTATTTGTATATGTTTTATTTGTTGAGAAGATTGGTCATCTTTTTATTTGACAAAACTTCTAAGAATTGAAAGAAGTCTTTTGGTTTTTGGGTCTATGAACAAATAACTCTCGTTAGAATTGACTTGTAGAATAGACATATACCTAATTACCTAGGATAACTATATTGTGACTTGTTCTTTATCTACTCAATTCTTTTTGCTTTGGCATAGACATATAGCTTTTATAATTGATTCGGTAAGTTCTTTAATTACTTGAAAGAGAATTAAAGGAATTTATGTGTCACGGTTAATCAATTTGCACAACTATTGTATGTTGAAAAGATTTTTCTCATTTGAATTTGCCTTCGAAAAAATTGTAATCCTAGTTCTTTTGTCCATTAATATTTTCTCAATTATTTCTATTGCTTTGTTTTAAATGTCAAAAACTCAATCTTTTTTATTCCTTTGACTTGGAAGAAAGTTGTTTGTAAGTGATTGGTACCGATTTTTATTCATAAACTCTCTGCGAGACAATACCTGTTTGATCACGTTATTATTTATTAAGGATACATATACTTGCATGTGTAATTTGACCAACTGCATCAAAATACCTTCTTATTTAGTCTTTTAATTTCTATTTCAATTTATTCAAAATTAATTGCACTATATAATATGGGGTGAAATTGTCTAAATACAATATCCTTTTTCATATTCTCAATTTAATGACTCCAAAAAGAAATTCAAAAAAAGTAAAATAAAGTCAAACTTAATGCCAATACTATTGGATCAATCTGGACAAGGTGAGTTGGCTAAAACTAAAAGTTCATTGGACCAACATTTGACCAACTTTGACCAATATCAATTTAAAATAACAAAACAAAATTTGAAATCTTTCGGTACACTTCTTTTTATATCAATAAGAATTAAAAGTACATGCATAAATTCACACTGCACAACGGGACTCCAATGATCAAATCTTATTTATTACAAAGCATGATACTCCGTGATAGTTTCTTCTCGGTTGTTTATTTGAATAAAATAATACCTGGATTAATTAATAGATATTATTTTTTGAGGAATCCTTTGAACCATAGTGCAGATGACTTGGGAAATCTTTGAAAAGTCTTAAAATCCACGTAATGTATTCCAAAGCGAACTGTATACCCTTCGGCCAATTCAAAATTGTCTAAGATTGACCATGCAAAATATCCCTTTACGTTTACACCATCGCTGCGCAAGATAAATGGATAAGGAAAGAAAATCAATTAAAATGTCAAATATATTTATATATATGAAATTAATGCTATAAAGTACATCGTATGTATACTTTACTTGTATTAATATATTTAGATGCATTCCATATGAAAAAGAGCCTTTTATGTATTTACATATAAATATACACATTTCAAATAGAATATACCAATGTACTTTATAGCATTACTGATAACTTAAATTTATAGGACCAATAAAAAAACTTGAGAGAAAGGCTTACTCAATTGCTTTCTTAAGAAAAGCAAGATGTTTGAAGTGATATTTGATCCTATGGTAGTCTCTCAGAGCTTCTTCCATGGATAAGTTTGGATCATTTACTTCATTAGCTCCTGATGATGGAAAAAGATTAATTAGGAACAATAATTATTTGCAGTTAATTATATTCACACAAAAAAAAAAATTCTTGTTACCGTTTTCTGTAATGTAAATAATTGGATCCTTGTAGTTGCGCTTGATGTAATGAAGAAATTCCCAAATTCCTTTTGGATAGAGATATAGCCAATCGGAGCCAAGCTGCACAATAATATCATTAAAAATTACTTTGTATATACATATATAGAGAGAAACTTATTCATGAATTCATTTTTCAAAAGAACTTCCAAAATAAAAAATGATATCTGTATGTCTGATTTGATTATCACATATATATA